>VZTY01003640.1:106080-152733 GCA_013400935.1 Turnix velox
AGGCCAAGGCCTTTCCTGGGTGAGGTGGGAGCCAGAGAGAACCATCTACCCCGCACGCCCACCTGCCCTTGACCAGGCCGCCGGCGTCCCTCACCCTGCAGCTCCCGCTTCTCCTTGCGCTGCCGCTTCACCAGCTCCTGCAGCGGGTCGTCGGCCCCCGCCTCCTCCTCCCCGGGCCCTTCCATGGGCGCCCACAGAACCCAGCGCCAGCAGGAAACCCGCTCAGTGCGGCGGCGGCAGCGCACGTGACCCCCGACCCCGGCACGGGGCGGAAAGAGAACTGGCCGCGCTTCCGGCGGCGCTGCCGGAAGAAACCTCCCCGCCGAGAGGGGACAGGCGTGGTCGTGGCCTTCCTGCTTACTCCATCCTTCCGGTTCTGCCCCCGTTCGTTAGGGACTGTAAATTCGGATGATGTTGCTTTTGTTGTAGGGTCGTCAGAGCAACACAGCGGGGGAGGGAACCCGCGTTTCTACGGGGAAAGGGACTCTCCCTCTCCTTCTCCTGTCTGACAAAAATAAACACGGAGCTGCTTGTAGTGTTTCCTACTCAGCAAGGGACACTAGAATAGGGTTACCAGGGAGATGGTGGAGGCCTCATCCCCGGAGACATTAAAGGCCAGGCTTGATGAAGCTCTGAGTGGCCTGATTTAATGCAAGATGTCCCCGCTTACTGCAGGGGAGTTTGACTAGATGGCCCTTGAAGGTCTCTTCCAAATCAAACTGGTCTTGTGGTTATCATAGACTCACAGAATGGTTTGGGTTGGAAGGGACCTTAAGGTATCGTCTAGTTCCAACCCCCTGTCATGGGCAGAGAGTCCTCCCTCTAGACCAGATTGCTCAATGCCTCACCCAGCATAGCCTTAAACACTTCCAGGGAGGGGGGCATCTACAGCCTCTTCTATTCACTGAAAAAAAAAGTGGTATGTCTACCTCAACTAGAGGTAAATCTTGTTAAAGATTAAGGCTGGAGGTGAGAAAACAATTAGTTGGGTTTTTCACGATTTACCAATTCAAGGGCAAGAAATATTTAACCTATTTGCTTTGGGCAAAACACACTGTACCCTGTGCATGAAAGTTTTTGTTTTACCAGAATTTACTTTCTTATAAAATACCCATAAAGACTCCTTATTTTTCAAATTGTGGTATTCATTGTCATCACTGAAATTATGTCTCCTAAAGTGTTACATTTGTATTATAGTAAAATCCAAACTTCCTGATTGGTGTCAAATCTCCACCTCAAAGGGGAACTACAAATTCTTGCTGGTGTGGAGTGAGCTACTTTTCTGATCCGTGCAGTCACCAGCATTATTCTGTATAATGTTTGGGTCATCTGGGCAAAATCTAATTGAGAAAACTTTAAATTTTAATTTGGTTTTAAATTATTCAAATTGAACACGTGCCTTGGTAATGGAAACCATAAATTTGTGCTCAAATATGGTACTGTTATTATGCTTTTAAATTCTTATAAGTGGATCTTTTACAAGAAGTACAGTGTCTGCTAGTATGAAGAAACAAATCTAAAGCAGAACTGTAAGATGATGGATCAAACTCTCTTACTGTACAAATTCAATTTTTTGAGCCCCTCCTTTACAATTCTGTCAAAATGTAAATAAATTTGTGTATCTGTACTTAGACATATAATAAATTCAACCCTTACCTCCACTTGCTTTTTCCAGCCTATTGGAATAAAACATCATGTTACCATAACAGCCCTTTCTGGTATTAAAAATTATTAATTAATCAATTTTGTGGGAATTTGAGACTCTCATTGGAATCAATGGTAACTGTAAGATGCTTTGTACTAAGCACAGTCCATGTCTTACACACTGGCAATTTTTAGAATTAAGGGGCACTTTTGAAAGTGACTGAGTATTGCAAGGGTGGTCACCTTTGATAACAGCTGAACTGCATGTTGAATTAAACAGCTGTCGTGTTCTCTTTGTGTCATATTTCTTTTCTGGGAAGGAAAACATCAATGACTAGTTAATCAATTACACATTTACATGGCTTGTAATATCTTTCTTCCAGTGGTTTCCCATTATTTAGTAAGCATGCTGAAAATCAGGATGATTATTCATTGGTATTTTATCAATTACTTGTATCACTCTAAAAATCAGAGTTTGTTTCTTTGGTTGCAAAACAAATAGGCTGAGGTTGTCTAGCAGACAGTTTTCAAGACAGCAGTGAAGAATATCCAAATCATATTCCAGCTAAATGATACAAAAAGTTGGTCAAGCAAAGAAAGTGGCTTATGAGTTTTTTAACATCTTTTTTCCTGCCATTATCTCCAGGATGTTTCTTGCTGAGCATCAAAGTGAATTACAGATCAGTTGTAGCCATATGCAGATCTCTTCAAAAGTGTCTCTGTTGTTTTGCTGAGGTTTTCTGATTTAAGTACTACCTGATCAGTCAGTCCAGGTCACTTGATCCCAGATATTGATGTTTAAGTGGCTAAACTTTCTTTTACTCATTGTAATAAAATTGTCTGGTGGTAAGATTTGAACTTATTCCACATGAATTAAGGAGTATATATGACCTTGCAGTTAAGCCTCCACTGAATATGGCACACTTTTTTTGGCACCCAAAATCTCATAGTATGGTATATGTGCTATTAACTGTTGTCTGAAAGTTCTTGTGTATCTCTAAACAAATTAGCTGAGATTTTTCTGATGTTAGTTTATGTTTGCTGGAAACTGCTAACAGATTTTCATAGCAGGACATCTGCAACTATGATCCCTGATCTATGAAATCGTTTTCTAATAATTTTTCAGTACAAATCTGACAAGCATCAAGACCTAATGCAAATCTAGCTACTTAATAAAATCCACAATGAGTCATATTTATCAGTTAAAAGAAAATAGTAGGAATTTGCATTTGACAGTTTGGAGCTCACAAAGCCAAATGTATTTACCTTTTCTATTTGTATGACCAGAAGGTGTAAAAAGAATCACAGATCTCTGTTAATGCAAACAGATTCAAGGTTACTTAATATTCACAGTTATCTTACCAATGATGGGATGCAGAGAAACTGTGACTATTACTTAGAGACGTCCTTGATTTCCATGGGCTGTTATTGAGAAACCAGTATGTTAGTGGTTGCACAATTTTGACAGCTTCTGTAAATGTATTATGAGCTTTGTAGTGTTTTGCTTTCTGAAAACCAAGCAGCTGGAATGGTGAGATTTCATGAAAATCCATGACGATGGATTTTTAAGCAGTTTTCTTATCTGTGTGACTGAGAGATGTGACCTATGCTTAACAAGAGGTGGCTTGAATGTATCCTAAATGCTCAGAAACAATAAGCAAAAAGAAAAAGCCCAGTTCCAGCTTTTCACATTTTTTCAGAGAAAAAAATTTCCAAAACAATGAACACTTGAGTTTGCCAGTGCTTAAGTACAGTCAATTAATGCATTCAGCAAAAAATGTCAATCAGGTTTCACAGGGTTAGCACTGAATTTCATCACATTTTGCTGGTGTAAGCTTGGCAGGAATCTTGGTCAATAATCCATGCTCTGCTAAACCCCTCAAAGCTGATGCTATTTTCACTATGGTCTCCATTTACCTTCTAAACTATGTAGTTGCCAACTATTGCTCATGTTATTGCTATAAAGCAGCAAAAGAGATTGTTGCATGTTGAGGCATTTTATTACCAGGTAATCTTCCCAAATCTCATGATAGCGAAAGAGAAGAAAACAAGGACCTTAAGTACCCCTTAACCCACTAACAAGTATAACTGGGAGTTACTAGAATCTCCGAGACTCTGAAAGTAGAGAGAGTAGAGGAAGCTACTGGAAATGTCCCTGCCTATGGCAGGGGTGGTTGGAACCTTGATGATCTTTAAGGTCCCTTCCAACCCAAACTATTCTACGATTCTATGATCGTAGGGATGAAGCACCCAGATAGACCCATTCTCTAGTTCCAATGCTGGAATGCTGTTGCCCCCTACAGGGCAGAGAACTGCAGCCCACCTCTAGTGCTCTCATCTGTTGGATACCCAGGAAAGGGAGAAAGGAATCTGCCCAATTAAAATGCCCTAAGGACAAAGAAAAGACAAGCAGAAGATTCAGAAAAGAGTATGGAGACCCAAACATGTGGAGAGGAAAGGGAAAATCTTGACTGTAGCTGTGAAAGAAATGCTGGCCTAGAGAGGTGGTGGTTGGAGAGAGACCATGGCTGTGACAAGAGGAAGGAAAGTGCAGAGCTAGGACAAAAATGGGAAGAGGGAACTGGAGAAGGCATGTTTGACAACGGGAGGAGAATCTGTAGGACAGACTTTTTAATAGGGCTTGTTGCAACAGGACAAGGAGTCATGGTTTTAAACTAAAAGATGGTAGATTTAGACTAAATAAAAGGAAGAATAATTTTACAATCATGGTGGTGAAGCACTGGCACAAGTTTACCAGAGAGGTGGTAGATGCCTCATCCCTAGAAATATTCATGGTCAGGTTGGATGGGGCTCTGATCATTGCAGGGATTTGGACTAGATGAATTTTAAAGATCTTTCCTAGCCCAAACCATTTTAAGATACTAATCTATGAATTTTATAATAGATGAGCTGTGAGGCTAGGACTAATCAAAGTAGGAGACAGAGAATCACTGATTCATGTCACAGATGAGTGGTGCTGGGTGAGAAGCCAAATAAAATGATGGAATTATGTATGTGGAAGTCAAAAACAAGGTAAAACACTGGAGGGACCTGGAATGGAAAAATACGAGTACTGGGGCAGGGAAATGGTTAAAAGAAATCAACAAAATGGGTGGACAAACTCCAAAACTCTGCAGTACAATGTCGAAACGAGCAGGCTGCACAAATATTCTGATCAACACAGAGACATTGCTGTATACACTCCAAAGAAAACTATCACCCTACATTCAACATTTACAAAGAGATGATTAAATAGTTGATGAGTTTGGCAGCAGATTTTTGTTTGGTCAAGCAGCGTATTGGAGTGAACACCCTCTACGTGGAATGAGTTATGACTGAATTGTGGAGAATTTCAAGACAGAGTAAGACAACAAATGATTAGACAATGAGCACAACTGAATTATTTGAAGAGGAACGGAACGTATGGAGGATAGAATGCTGGCTAAATACAGAGAATAGCTCAAAGGGCTCATCTGGAACAGTCTTTCAGTTTTGGTGTCCCTGCCTGGCAGGGAGTTTAGAACCAGATGGTCTACGATCCTATGGTAAAGCTGAACGTTACAACTATGGGGCTGCTACTATAAGAGCACTAGTTCAAACATTTCAAAACAGTTTTGATACATAACATCACTCTGTTTTGTGAAGTTTTATCCCTAAATTTATAGAACCTATTAATAATCACCTAGCAAAATTCTCTGTACCTTTGCTGTGTATCAGGCAGGAAAAAAAAAGGAAAATCCAGCAATTTCTCCAAGACCAAAGTAACACATGAAGAAATCTGATATGTACTTCCACTCATCTTATTAAACATTTCACAAAAATCTTTTTCCATTCCTGAAGTGATACGCACAGAAACAACTGCCATTATTCCTTCCAGGTTTGATTTGGTGTTTTTTTTTGAACAGGAAAGGTGCTTTTGGGTTTGAAATTTTATCAAAATGGATTTTTCCTTTCCTTGAAAATTCTGAATTGGTGCCTTTGAACTCTAAAACTTGTCAACTTCCAATAGCTTGCTCTCAAAAATGTTTTGGAGAATTGCATTTGGTTTTGGTCTGTTGTCTCTTTTAGTGATGTGTCCAAGACAATGCCACTGTCAGTTCCTAAGGAAGTATCAGAGAATTCAGATAGTATAAATGTCCTACAGAAGTATCTCCTTTTTTTTTGTGATCTGTAATGCATAACATAATAAAGACCTCATATGGTAGAGCAAGTCATCTGGGAAGGCTTGTAGAAGAAAGACAGAGCTGAAATTATAATTGCTGCCTGAAGGAAATAAGGCAAGTGGAAGCTATTCATGCTCCTGTATGTACATTAAATAGGAGCATGATCCAAGTTCTTCCAGCTCTGTAGGGAGAGAACAAAATATTGTAATTTAAGTAAGTAACCTGGATAGCAAGATCACAAGAAAATGAAGTAACTGGTTCCCAAAACTGATGTGTTCCAGAATAACTTTAGCAGAGCAACTAAATTTTGGGGGTTTTCCTCAGATAAAAAGATCACAGGAATAATGTTTCATGTTTATGTGATGATTAACAGCGTGCAAACATTACATATTTATTAGCTCTTAAGTAGGAGAACTACTTATAAAGATGCTGCAGTGTCATTAAGTTCACTGATTGCATTGCTCCTTTTTCAGTTGTATGGATCTTGAAACTTGTTTGGTAAAGGGATTTCTTTTCTATTCAGTCCTCACCCAAATTGCACCTTTTGCCATTATTTCTCCTTTTTATACATACTGCATCTTTTCAGAAAATGTCAGGATTTGTCAATTCATAAGTAGCTCCTGGATCTGTTTTGATCTTCCCCAGAAGAGTATCGCATTTTGTATCAAAAAGTGTAAATTATTCTTCTACTGAGGAACGTATACTATTAGAATGCTTCTCACATCTTGGACATCAATGGGAGAAAAATCCAAGTTTCCACTTTTCCATTTTCAGTATGTACTGATAAGATCTAGATACAGGCAAAAAAAAAAAGCTATTATTTTTATAGTGGGAAATTAATCTTTCTAGTAGCTGGAGCTCCTCCAGGCTTCTAACTTGTCTGGCTTCTCATTGCTACAATGTTTTGCCATTGATTGCAATTAACCTCTTTATTGGTGGGTGTGATTAGACAAGCTGTTTCCACCCTTGCATCTCATGCTGAGAGACACAAATAGGACTCTATCTGTAAAACTAAATTATGTCTTTACAAAAAGAATCAATTAAAGAGGTTCTGCAAGTAAAGACAATGTTTAGATGCAAACAGTTTAATTTCTGGATATCTCTTTTCTTTCCCAGGAAGTTATGTGGAGGCTTCTTGACTCACAGAAGTCTTGTAGAGCACTGAACCATAGTGGACTTCAGTTCAAGGTACCCAATGCTCTTTCAGAATTCCATTCAGTCAGATTTCCAGCATTCCTTCAGCAGCAACATCTCTTTAGAAGATCCCAGCTATAAAACTTACCTTGGAGACAGGTCATCACCAGCATTTTCACTCCCTGAGTCAGATTTTAAATGTTTATTTCCAAAGTGCTGGTAATTCAAAGATTGCCAGCTAAATATGACTAGTCTTGGTCACATTTGAGCACTACATTAACAAATACAGTTAAGTTTTAAAAGTAAGCACTGTGTCACTTCACATAGTCCATATCTGTGTGGAACAGTCTTCATAATATAATTTGCTATAATGTCATGAATCTTGTGAGCATTACATAATGAGCAAAACTGCTACTTATCTTAAATAGACACTGATCGTCATGTCAATCTTTTTTATTCTCCTGGATAAATGGTGAAGTTCTTTATGTTAATCACTTCATCTACCCCTGAACTGTGACCACATCAGGGCCCAAAACTACAAAAAGTATAGTTTGGGTGGAGTGCTGGAGTTACTCCATTAGTGAGCAATGAAGGGTGAAGGGTCTGGAGAGTAAGTCTTCTGAGAAGCTGCTATTGTTCAGGCCAGAGAGTAGCAGGCTTAGGGGAGACTTTATCTCTCTTTTGAAGTATCTGAGGGGAGGTTGTAGAGAGGTGGGGGTTAGTCTTTTCTCCCAGGTAATACATGATAGGACATGAGGAAATAGTTTCAAGTTGCACCAGCAGAGGTTTAGATTTGATATATTAGGAAAAATTTTTTACACTGAAAGGGTTATCAAGCATTAGAACAGTCTGCTTGGGAAGTGGTTGAATTCCCATCCCTTGAGGTATTTAAAAGACATAGTGCTTAGAGATAAGGTTTAGCAATGTTTTTTCTCAGTTAGATTGGCCCCTTCCAACCCAGGCAATGGTACGATTCTATGGAATGGAGCAACTCTTAAATGAACACATTGTATAAAACAAGTTCTGGTTGAAAGTGAAGAAGGTTGCTCATTGAGATTGAAACACCAGAGGGAATTTAAGTCAGATGATTAATTATCCAACCTGGATGTCGACCAAGATGTTGCTTTTCTTGTGGTATGTACCATGGGGTAGCTCATGATCAAAAACTGTCATAACCTGGACTTCAATTTTAAGCTTCCTTTTTTATACTTGGTCTCCACAAAGTGCCAGGAGGGTACAGCAGCTCCATTCTTGCTTAGAGCAAAGGATGTTGCAGCACCAGAAGTAACTAGATCTTTATCTACTTTTCTTTGCTGTATCTTATCAAGGCCTGATATTGCCTGGTTTCATGAGCAAAGACTCTGAGTTGTTTCTAGTTAAAAAGTAACTCCAATAAAAACTGAAAAAAAATACTTGAGAAGCATCAAACAGCTTTTTCCCTGTTGTTTCCCCTAAATCCCTACCTTCAGAACTAAAAATCAGAGATTAAATAAAAATTGTATAGGATGCCAATATTTAGAAATGTCAACAAATTCAGAAATGCCTAATTATTTTTGTTCATCCATTCAGAAAACAGAAAAGAAGGCAGAAAAAAGGAAAATTATTTAAAGGCTAGTAGTAGTAGTTCTGTACAGAAGGAAGTGATCTAGATACAGGCTTTTATTGAGTTGCCTCTGAAAAATAATAAAGGAAGACACCTTGTGTATATGTAGTGTGATTAGGAGAAGATGAATATATTAAATTAATGTTTTTGAATGTGGTTGACGTCTTCAAGATGACTAAGAAAGTGATTAACAGTTATGGTAACGCACTGATGTGGAGCTGGGCTGGAAAGGAATTTAAAATACATAAACAATTTTCCTGCCAATCAAGATTACATTTTCCAATATAAGTTGCTTCTGAACTGAGACAGAAAATTCCACTGTTATTCTAAAAATATGGTTAACTAGAAATAGTACCAGAAGTGCAGAAGAAGTGACAGACCAGGAAAAGATGGTAACAAGAATATGCTTTTCAAGAATTGAAAATTTTAATTAGGAATAACAGAAGAAGTCTCTCTTTGTGTAAATGAAGATATCTTTACCATGATAATTTCTGTCTGTCACAATCTACTGTGATAAAATTAATGCAATCCAGGAAATTGCAGCTTTATAACTGCAGCCTCTATACATACATTTGCATGAGTGCTCTGTAGTGGCAGGAACAAACTATACAGGATAAACAGTTAACAAAACTGGCCTAGCCTAGTCCCTGCCCAAATGCTACCCAATCACTTTTGGGAAGAGAGGGTGACAACAAGAGACAGCTGTCAGTGCAGCAAGGATGTCTCTTCGCCTTCACTCTACACTGCTCTCCTGCCTTCCCACCCCTGCAGTGGGGAGGTGTAGGCTGGAAGAACAGCCACTTTCTGTGACATGAGCTGCTGTCAACCTCCCGAGTCATCATAGAATAACACAATGTTCTTTGTGTTTTGCCAGTGGGAGGCTGATTTATCACACAACTGTAAGGGGATGAGCAATGTTGATGAGGCTAGAGATAAAATCTTTCTGCACAGAAGAGCTTCATATTTAGTCCCTGTGGACTTCAGACCACATTTCTGGTGTAGAAAGAAGAATTAGACCTTTTCCAAGTTTAGATAAATACAGAATTGCATGGTATTCCCATTTTCACAGTACATGTGAATAAATGAAATACACTTACATTAAAAGAAGACAGAAAAAAAAAAAGAAATATCCTAATATACTAATGGTTATGGTGGTTATAGACACTGTTGCTCACATCAATGCCAAATATCCTGGATACTGTGTCACAGTTATAATATTATCTTGTTGTATTACCTTACCTGAAACAACATACATTAGTCTACAATTAGTGATTTTTTTAAACTGGTGCTAATTGCTAATTTTACCACATAAAGTCTTAGACACATCATACAACTTTAATTTCTGTCTATTTAGGTTATGCTCTTTGCCAAGCACCCGAAAACTCTGCTCAGGCCTCTGTGTTTTTGAACAGCTATCACAATAGATTAGGCTTACAGTCTCTAAGTTTTACTACAAAAATAAAAATAATGGACAGATAAAGGATTATTACTGATAATTACTTGTTCTTAAATTTAACAGAAAAATTTATATGGTTACCTGAAAAAAAGCCAGCCGAACACAGGCTCCCTAAGATAGTTTCCACTTACTTCTTAATTAAGAGCCAAGTTTAACAAAGAGTTGCAATTGTTTATAGTATTGAAACAGAAATAGTTTTGCACTTCACAGTCAGCTTCAGCATTTGCAGTGGTTTGTCTCATACTAAGCTTGTTTGATTCTTCCTTTTACCAAGGGAAAATAAAATTATTTTTAAAATAACCAATGAAAATTATACTTTCAAAATAAATAAAAAAATCCCCGAAAACTACATTTAGCATTACCTAGCTTCTCAAAAGATTGCATAAAGGATAGGAAATTATTAAAAATAACTGAAGAAAAGATGTTCTACCCTGTTCATTTTATATCTCTATTTAATGCTAGCTTTGTTAGTAGATGATGTGTCTTGCTTGGCCCTTATTTGTTTAGTACAGAACCTATATGAAATGACTCAACTTTGGGGCACAATGGAGAAGCAAATGTGTGATTCAATTCTCTGACACAAAGGAAGACACCCTGACAAAATGCTGGCAAGATCATTTTTGGAGGCATAATTGGTGCATTTGCATGTGTCTCTGGAGACATTCAAAAACCACCTGGATGAGTTCCTGTGTGACCTGGTCTAGGTGTTCCTGCTCTGGCAGGGGGACTGGACTAAATGACCTCTTGAGGTCACTTCCAATCCCTGATATTCTGTGATTCTGTGATTTCCAGACCCCTGCAGCAACATTCACTTATAGAGACATTTTTCATGGATAATTCAGCCTTTATTGCCAAGAACTGTGAGATGCCTTGGCACCCTTGTACCACAGGGACTGCAGTACAAGAATGAGGCATGCAGAGGGTGTGCTACAACTCATACAATGGAGCCAAGAGGCAACAAGGTCAAGGGTAGAAAACCCCCATGATGTGCCATGTACTGTGGCTCTGGGTTGTAAAGTCACATGCAGGGCTGCTCAGGGCAGGGCATCTCACACACTGGACGAGGAAGGATTTTTGTAGTAAAAAACCTGCACAGCATTGTCATTAAACACCTATTATTAGGTGTTTGCATACAAAATAAAGTGAGAAATCCTCAGTGCCTGCCAACATCTGATTTTTGAATTCTTCACTTTATGGCCCAAGTAACATCCAAAGAAAGGTTGTTACAAGCCACCTTACTTCCCACTACACCTTTTGGTACTCTATTTGTTACGAGTAGGCTGCACCCAGCTTCCTGTAGATAATGCAACTAATGCTAGCAGATGTACATAAATGTCAGCTCCAACATTTGAGTTGAAAAGTCTCTTAGACCATCTTAAATGCTTGGACTAGAAATACTGAAAAAGAGATGCAGATAACTTAACTACTAACTAATTTCTGTTACTTAGACTATTCAGCAGCACAAATGACTAAGGCTTAAGGTACCCTAACAAGTCAAGCTGCAGCGGCTGGAGGAATGGATTTTTATTTATTTTATCCCAAATGGCTACTTATTTAGATGACAGTCATATTTACAAGAATAGATCAGCACGCTAGGATGTGCAATAACAGTAATTCTCAGCTGAATGTGCAGGCTTGAGCTGTCAGACTGACTTGTGACACAGCCTTCCCCTGCGGGACTGTGAGTTTTTGTTCTTCTGAGGCATAGAAAAGCAGTTTGGTGGAGAAGGAGGTCCCACAAAGATAATTTGCTATAATTGCAGAGGGATGGACTAGGCTTTGATGGAACTCATTGCTGTCTAGTTGGCAGCTTTAACAAGACATAAAATCTTTCTGTCTTCCTACACAAAAAAAACATTAAAGCAACCTGTTTGCAAATGCCATGACCTGCCAAAGAAAGCCTCCAGCTCTGTACTTAGTGAAAACAACCAAGACCATGGGCTGAGAATTTGCTGAAGATGGTTAGTAATATTAATGACCTATTTTTGACTTGCCAAGGTTGGCCTTGACCTCTTCAAGATGAAAGATTTGGGAGCACAAAACACCTAAAAGCCTTCTCCAGACAAAAAAGCTTTTAAGTATTGATTTGAGTTTAAAAGAATTCTTTTTAAGCTGACTGAAAATGGAAAGCTCAATGTAAGCTTATACCAAAAAAGCATTTTTTTGAAGTCACCACATAATGTAGCACATTATTCCTTGGTTGGCAACATCAGAGCTCATTCAAATTTGGAGTTAATGTCTGAATTAAAAAAAAAGTCAAACCCACAATTTTGTATTGAAAATTAACAATTTAAAAAAAATTGTCTCAAAACATTTTTTTTTCTCTTTTTTGGAAACATCATTGTGTTTTACCTCCACTATATCACCATAGAATTTTTGAAGTCCCTTCCAATGCAAGGCATTGTGTGATTCTATGACAATTCTCAAAAGATTCTGTATTATAAAAATCAATCATTTAAATCTTACAGACATAAAATGCATCAGCCTGTATTTAATGTAATGATTAGAATATTTCTCATAGAATCTCAAATACATCAGTCTCATTTTGCAGAATGGTTTGATTTCCTGGATTAAATGTTATTTTTTGGCGAAAAAGAGGCCCTGATGACAATTTTCAACAAGGAGTACTATTTTATTTAATCTTATAAAATGTATTTTTAAAGAAAGAATATTACTAGCTCTTGGACTCTAAGGCCATGATCTCATCATCACCCAGTTCTTCAGAAAACATCTGCATACTTTTCAGGGAATGCCTTTGAAGAAGTGGCTTTGTTCTATGTATAAGTGCGGTGAGGATGCCAGGTGGCACTTGGCAGTTATCTCTGCCACTGTACAAGATAACTGCTTATCTTTTGGGATTACAGCAGCGTGGCAATCTTCGACCTATGGACAACGGAAGGCCATGCCGCATGGGTGACAAACATCTGTTTTATCTCAATACCGGCTTAAAAATCCATCAGCCAAGGCTGGTTTTCTTTCTTTGCCAGAGACTTGCAGGCAGTGCCCATGTGGGCTGTCTAGTAGAAGGAAATTAAGTAATTCCGTTCTCAAGAGAGCTCAGCGGCACCAGGGGAGAGACTCCTCGGTTGAGCTGTAGGTTTGATAATGAGATTTATCTCCTGGCCTTAGCCTGCCCCTCAGGGTTACCTTCACGTAAACACCAGAGCGGGCACTACATCATTTGGGTCCCTCGATGCTGCCCCTCGTCCTCAAGACTCCTGGAAAAAGCGACTGGTAGAAGTTAAAAAAGCTACAGTGATTCCCTACTATTATTAACCACAGTGTTTCAAGAAAATAAAATATCAAAAGCAGTAAAAAAAAAAAGATTTAAAATAAGGTTAAGTTTCTCCTCCAGACACCCTCCTGCTGAACCTGGCCTCTACTGCGCTGCTCGGTGCTATAGACACCTCCGAGGGGCTGACGTCTTCCTCCCCCCCGCAGGTGCTGGCCGGGGGTAGAAGGAGCTCGCTTCGCTCCCCGTGCTACCGAGAGACGGGCTGGGCCGCGCTTCCCCGCCTCCCACCCTCTTCTTCTTCTTCCTCCTCCACCTCCTCGTCCGCCTCCTCCTCTTCAGCCCGTGCTGCGGCTGTCAGCACGCCGCAGGGAGGCTCCCCGGCTTGAGAGGCAACGCCGCTCCACGGGACGAAGCCAGGCCCTCCCCGCTTATTAGCCCCGTGACTGGGAGAGGCAGGCCCGGCTCGCACAGCCCCCGCCCCGCTCCCATTCATTCCCAACCCCTTCCTCTCTGCTCCTTCCCCTTTCTCAGGCGCTGCCGCCTCCCCGCCCTTCCCCGAGAGCGCGGCAGAGGGAAGGGCCCTCTGCGTCGCAGCCATGGCCTCCAAGGGGGTGGACGAGCGCTCCCCGCTGCTCTCTGCGCCCGGCTCCGGCAATGTCACCCCGACTGCGCCGCCCTATTTACCGGACAGCAGCCCCCGAGGTAAGGCGGCCACCGACCGGCGCCGCCGAACCTGAGCTGTGCCGGGCAGAGAGGTGGGGGGTGGTTGCCAGCACGGAGCCCCGGTGGGGTTCGGAGTGGGGGAGGCCGAGCCGTTGCATCGCGGGGAAGACGCGGCGTCTCAGCCCGTTTCTTGTGACGCTGGAGGGAGCAGAGGGGACATCGTCCGCCTGCGTTTGTTGGCGCCCTAGGGATAGCGGCGGGGTAACGACAGAGTCGGGGGGGAGCTCAGGCCCTGCCCCAGCGTGGGGGGAGCCGAGTTGTAGAGCGACAGGTAACGCCACTGAGGGGCGGGTAGGCCGTGCGCCGAGCTCCGGGGCGAGCCCTTCAGATGGAGGTGTGGGGAGTAATAATAATAAAACATTAAAATAATTGTTTGCAGTAGTAGAACAAGCCAGAACCGGTCTGCTTATTATAACTTGCATGCCGGAGCTTGCAAGGTAATTGTTGGTCTTGGGTTCCCCCTACATTAGAAGCAGGATTAAGAGGAGCTGGTCCCGCCGCTGCGGGTCGGGGGCCTGTCTGTACCCCACCGCGGGGTCGTCGAGGCAGAATAAAGCATCTCCATCGCTCTTTTATCTCCGGTGACCGTGGAGGTGCTTCAGACCGGGCCTGCCGTGGCTCTATCAGTCACAGTGAATCCACCGAGGGGCTCTGTGCAGCCTGGCAGCTGGGAGACCAAACCCACTATGAAGGATGTCCTTGCAGGCGTATTTCAAGGCCATAGTCTAGTTTTAGCTTTTTTCTTTCAAAGCAAGTCGAGTGCTGCAGTTACCGGTCTGCAATCGTGGCTTAAAGATACGGTATTAACTTCCCTTTACAGCCTGAAGCCAATCATCTTGTTCAATACTGAGAATTTAGAAAGCAGGTGAAAAAATTTTACTTAGAAAATATAAGTCGGAAAGTTGATGAAATGCATTAATCGATTTACTTAATTTTCTCTGCAGTAAACACTTCAGAGCAGAAAGCAAGGCAGGGAGAAAGCTGAAGGAATCAAGACGAAATAAGATTAGTGCAGCTTTGCCAGCAGTAGTGTTTAAAATACAAGACTGCAGTTGTGATTGCACTGGCTCCAGTGCATTGGTCCTTTCTTAAGGTTTTTAATGTAGTTAGTTATACAGTGTTCTAGTTACATATGTAATAAAACTATAAATAAGCACATGTTTTGTATGATTCTTAGATCCATGAAAAACTAGTCCTTTTGCCTTGATATAAAAATATGTTTCAGTTAGTGCTGTGGCTGATGTCAACTGTTCACTTTCATTTGAATTGCACAAATGCTGGCCTGAAAAATGGCAGGGAGTTTTGGTCGTGTTTTACTTTTGTGAATTTTGTTCAATCGAATTGCATAGGATTGGCATAGCTCTTTTAAATTTTGGAGTCTAAAAAATTCCAGAAATTTACCCTAGCTTGAAGTCACTGGTTTTATTCTTAGTAGTCCTTATCCTGTAACTATTAGTTTTGCATAGATTTCAATCTGTTTTTAAGAAAGTATTTGTTATTCTTAAAGACTAACAAATATGTATTAGATCAGTTGCTTTTGACTGAATCCAGGGTAAAACTCTGGCCTGGAAACAAGGTGGACCCCATATTAGCATTTCAGTTGGTCTCTGTGTCCTGCTTCACCTTTGGTGTGTGTCTGTAACACCTGTGAACTGATTTGGCACTGGTGGTGGGTGATGTTTAAGTCAAGAGGCTTGTGGTTCCTCTGTGATTTGGAAGATCCATAGAGCTTTCTTAAATGTGCGATGCCTTCACACAAGTGGAGGGAATCTTCTGTTTGATCAGTGCTACTGTGTAGTAGCACTTTGAAACTGCTCTACAAGTTAATCTGCAGAACAAAATTTTATAAAGGTGTCAGATGTATGACATAGCTCTGTTTCCCTTGCTCTGTCAGTTATCCTTAGTGAAAGTCTCTGTGCAACCTGAACCACCTTTTTAGCCAACAGGGAGATTTTTATCTCTTTCCCTAGCACAAGTCTAGTTGTAAAGGGAAGAAGCATTACTGGGGGGAGATGGGGTTTGCTTAACATCATGTGGCAGTGGTGTGGAGCAGGAGAAGGAAGGAGGAAGCAGCTTTCTGCACTACAAAATACCACTTGAATTAACATTAATAGATTTATCCCTGTAATTATCTACTGTGCCAGATATGTCATCCTAAGCTTTAAATTACGGAGGCCTTGATTTGAAGAAGCCTCTTCCCATGCTGGGCTGTAGCTGAGACCCAGCTTTTCACACAGGCAAAGAGGGGGACCATCAGCTCTGCTCACAGTAGTAGGGTGATTATTCAGCAGTTTTTCCCCTTTTTATTTTGGTAGGTTTTTTTTTTTTTCCCTTTCCAGGCTTTGTTAGTTCTTAATATAGTTTTCTCAGTACTCTGACATAGATCACCAACTCTTCTTTTTCCTTCACCCACCACCTTCCAGTTCAGGATTAAAAAAATCTTGCTTTTAAAAATCAAAACAAAAACACAGATAATTAAAACAAGCTCCAAAACAAACTAGTTTCTTTTTTACCTAGGTTAGCTTAGTGTGCTTCCCTGTGGTTTGCTCCCATTGAATACCAAGGGAGGAAAACACACAAACCCCACAAGGAATTTCTAGGGTTGAATTTGTGCGATCTTTCATTTCATCTCTGTCCTGTGGAGGTGAGGAGGGAATTACAGGTCAGTCAGACATACTGCATGGCAGGGTGATCTGCTTATCTTGATGAACTAATTACTAGTGGATTTTTACTAATTTTTTTAGAGTAGAAGAGATAATAAAGCTGGGAGCTGGTATGTCATCAGCAAGAAATTCAGTATTTCATTAGTTGTCCTGAAACGTCTAAAATTGTGTGTACCTAAAAATTGCCCACTGTTCAGTCACATCCAATATGTTGGACTTCTATGAACTGTTTTTAGATGGTATAGTTAGCCTGAAATTCAAGCTGTTGAAAAGAAGTCATACCCAAGTACATGTGTTAAAGTGCTTTGAAACCTTTTTGTTAAGGGGTAGTGAGCAGCAAACTCGGGGACAATTCCCTTACTCTTCTTTATCCCTCCTGCCCCCCCCATTATATTTTTCTTTAAAATGAATTTTGGTGGCTTTTACTGGTCTGTTTTTTGGAGCTCTTCCAAATTAATTTTTTTAAGCGTGAAGGTTGCTGTGCCAGGATACCTCTGGCTTTCTGCTCCATAGTGAATGTTATTTGCTGCAGCACTGCTCTGAAAAGCAGCCATTATTCACTCGGTATCTGCAATTTGCTGAGCCAGCAGGACAAGAATGGAGAGGCTGCTTACCTGGAAGCCGAGCAGCTCCGGTATGAGGCGGGATAAGGGTAGGTGCTGAAACAAAACTTGCCAACTTTCAAAATCCTAGAACACTTAGGACTTTATGAGATGTATGTCATTTGCAAATACAGAATTTTTTAAAATGTCTGGAAGGCTATAGCTGCCATTTCTTAAAGTATTCCAGAATAGTGGAAAGCTGAAAGGCTGGGATATGTGTCACTTTGCTTCCTACTACCCTTCAGGGTACTGTTTGCCTTTCCTTAGGACAGCTGCCCCACTTCCAGCTGAGTGAATTGTTATGTTGCAACTGAAATGGAGAGAACAAAGCCAAGAAGTTCTGTAATGTGATTGTTACCATTCAGAAAAGCAACCTCAAACCTGAGATTGAACTGTAAGGGTATCTTGACAGAAAATTGGGTATTCACTCTGCTGAACCTGATAGTGCCATTAGTTTTTTGACTACTGTCCTCCTAGCCAGAAAGCCCATCAGCTGCTGATTGTAGGAGCAGTGAAGCAGTTGGCATGGGGCCAAACCCCCCTTCTGCAGTCTTGACTTGGCCACTTGAAGCTAAGATGCTGCTGTTCCCAGCACCACATCTCAAAGCTAGCTTCTAGTAGGATTGAGGTTGTTTCTGGTTGTTTTTATAAAGATTTTGGAATATTTCCTGAAAAATAGGATATCACAGTACTGCAAGATATTATTATTTAAGATTTTTGACTGGATATTGTATTCTGAGTGTAATTCCTCAGGAAAAAATCAGAACAATGTTCTAAGTTATCTGATACTTCTTAAGGATATTGGTTTCTGTAGCTGGTATATCAAAGCTGAAGGAGGGAAGTTCACTTGCTCAAGCAGTGGACCCTTAGTTTGTGTGATGACTTCAGAACTTCATCACTGCATATAAGTTAACTTCATTTCTAGTCTGAAATAATTCAATGGTTTGATATAATGCTGAGGCCTTCATTTTGTTGCCTCTGAGAATTAAAATCGAAAATTAAAAGCGAAGAGCCATACCATTAAAAGGCCAGGTAGCAAAGAGAGAGGTGTGCCCTAAACAAAAGAGCTGCTTCCAAGGTTTGTGATGATTTTTGGACCTTAAGGGCAGGCAGGGATTCTTATATCCCTTCAGTTTATGACATTCACTTTAAAACAGATTGAAGGAGTGATGAGTGCTTTCAGTATAGGCTTGTATTCAATATTTAGGCTTGTCAGCTTTGATAGCAGCCTGTGATTTCCCTCACCACCCCTCCAGCAAATACTGCCCTGTTCAGTGCTCTGTGTAAAGTGAAAGTAGGTTCATCTCTCATTGTTTCCCTCAAGATTTTATTTGCCACTTGGACATAATTATGAAATCACTTACTGAAGTCCAAGGCTGCTAATTTCAAATTATTGATATTAAAGGAAAAAAAAAAAAAGACTGGGAGCTACTAAATACACCCGTTCCTTGTTTGCTTACCTGAAGTACTCTGAACTTCTCTGGAATAAAGGATGGTGCTACAACAAGCCAAATAATTGTGGTATTAAGCTTGTGAGAGGTTGCTGTGTTGAATTGTTTTCATTCCATGGATTCTTAAACTGAGAAGGAACCTGAGTGTTTCCTCCCTGGTTTGCCATGGGCTCAGGACTGGCGAAGCTGCAATCTCATCTTCCACAGGGGCCTGAAGCCACTGTATTCTCCCTTGTACTAGCCTGTCTTAACTGGCTTGAAAATGTTCTTGTGTACTTGTGTTTTGGATACTGGACAGGAAAAATATTTGTAGACCTTACGAGCGAAACCTCAGATGATTCAGTTCATCCTTTTTCTTCAAGATAGCATAAATTTGGTGTTGTAACACTGAAAAAAGAGGCAATTTATGTCTCTTCCCATCCAAGATCTGTTTCCTTAGGATAACTTTTCTGTATTTTTACATCTAGTGTTTGATACTACATGGTAAATAGCTATGTTTCAGTCTCTCCTGATGTTTGTAAATGCTAGTTATGGCTCTTCTGCCCACCTATATCTTGTTTCTGAAGAAAAATACAGTAGGTAAAAACAAGTCTCTGGTTGCTACTTATCTGTGGTGGGTTAGGGTTTTGTTTGGGGTGTACTTCCTCTCTATTCTAAAGACTAACAAGTTGGTTTGAAAATGAAGTTGCACAAATGAGCCTTTTGTCTGATCCACTTCTCTGGGGTGATGCAAGGAAGGAGTTTTTTACCATCAATGTAGTGAAACACTGAATTGTTTGCATGGAAAGGTGATAGGTGCAGGTCAGGTTGGATGAGTATCTGAGCAACCTGGTGTAGTCAAAGATGTCCTTGCTCTTTGCAGGGGGATTGGACTGGATGGCCATTAAAGGTCTGTCTTGCCCCAAACTATTCTATGATTCTGTGATTTACAGTTGGTTTGTGTTCTTGATTTGCTTTATCCACGACTACAGTTGATGCTGTGGTACACAGAAGCTGTCGGGAAGGGGAAAGTAAACTTAGTTTTGCTTTATTTATGTTAATCATTAATTCACAGATTTTTATTTTTTGAAGCTGTAGCAGCTCAACTGCCTTTGTTGGTGTTTTGGGATTCCCCTGTTGGGTTTTCTAACTGAGATTTCCTGATCTCTTGCAGCAGAGCTTCCTCCTCCATATACTGCCATTGCAAGTCCAGATGCCAGCGGTGTTCCTGTTATAAACTGCCGTGTGTGCCAGTCACTAATCAATTTGGATGGCAAGCTCCACCAACATGTTGTCAAGTGCACAGTTTGCAATGAAGCTACGGTAAAATGGATTTTTGTCATTTTCTGTTTGTTGGGGGAAGTGAGAGTATGTTGAAGTATATATCCTTGATAGAATTCACATCCTTACCTTTAAGGAGTGAGTCCCTTCTTGCCATCCTACAAAGGACCTGTCAGTGTAGATAAAGGGTGACTGGCACAAAGATGGCCATGAACAATTAGAATAAATCTGTTGATGAGGCTGTGCAGGATGTTTCCTTCTGAGGCTGAGGACAGAAAGAAGATGTTTAAGTAATTACTTAGCAGTAAGGAAGTGTGAGACTGGTTTTGGTGGGATGAAAAGAAATCAAGAATTGAATTATTTAAGAATGGAAAAAAGTAAAGTAGCTAACTTGCACCTCTCCCTGGATGTTTGACTTCTTCCTGCAATACTACTCAGCCAATTTGTTAGCTTGCTAACAAATCACAGCACAACAATTTTGGCATGCAGAAATTGTAGGTTCTGTGCCAGTGATCACAGACTTTTACTCCTCCTCTTCTTAATCCAAGTTGTTTCGGCCTCTTGCTTCTGTTTTTGTGTTTTCCTGCCAGTTGCAGTTTTGAGATCTGATACTGCAGCTCTCCATATTTGCATGAAAAACAGTGGATTTGATTTATTTTATGAAGAGAACTTTACATTCAATACGGAAAGCAGGAAGCCTTACATCTGTAGGAAAACATTTTTTTGTTTTTTTTCTTTCACTTACGAGAGAGTAGAGAGCCTGTCATTGATACTTGCTAATATATAATGTTTCAGGCCAAACAAAGTATCTTGCAGCTTTTGAGGCTTGTGATTTTCTGTATAAAAGGGACTGAGAAACTTGAGTCCCATGTTGGAGGAAGATAAGTTCAGTACTATTTGAAATAAGACTACAGTTCAATGATGTCCATGTATTCTCTTAGTGACTTAGAAACAGGCTGATAATTTAACTGTTGAATAAAGCCATTGTACCAGGCAAAGAGACTTTCTTGTTGTTTCACTGTTTTTTAAAATTTGGTTTTTAGTTTAGCGGTTTGGTTTTCTTTTCAATACAAGTACCTAAACTCATGTTTTAAAAAAAATCTAAACTGAACTTTTCATATTTTAGCAATGAAGAACTGAATAGTTCTTCCGTTTGCAGAATCTTTTTTTGTTCCAGTGAGGAAATTTGTACTTTCTCTGAGCAGAGAGAAAACCTTGTGGTTTTGTGTCAACTCTCGAGTTTCCTCTTTAAGAGGAACTGTAGTTCTGTGTTGGCAAGAACGTGTCTCTATTGCCCTGCTTTGTCATACTGTTGTGAGGAAAAAAGTGAATTACTGTGCCTTCTGATGTGTGGTTTCTGGGTTTGTTTTTTTGTTGTTTAGCCAATCAAAAACCCTCCTTCAGGGAAGAAGTATGTTAGATGTCAATGTAATTGTCTTCTTATCTGTAAGGATACATCTCGGAAAATAGGCTGTCCAAGACCAAACTGGTAAGAATTAAAAACTGTAAGTGCCTTCAGATAGTTTTTTTTAAAGCAATGATCTCTTTGTGCTGAGTGTTTAAAACAGGATCAAGACTGTGAGTCTGCACTTGTATGCTTATAGAGCAGTATTATTGCAGAGATAGGTTTTAGCAGTCTCAATTGTGATTTTTTGTTTTTAAGATTCACCTTAGGAGAATTTGGTTTTTGTTTTTAAGATTCACCTTTGTTGTTGTTAATGATAGTTTCAATTTTGATATTTTTTTTTAAATTTTTTTTAAGATTCACTTTAGAGAGGAGAAAATTTTTGTTGTTGTTAGTGATAGTTTCAAAAGGATGTTTGCCATTTTAGCTATTTTATAAGAAATTAATGGTATAAAAAAAGATGGAGAAGAAAATAACTACTTTCTTGGACTTAACGGGCATAATTTCTTGCAGACTTAATTATTGTAAATACCCAGGTTGCTCACTTTGCATGGTCCAGAGTAGGGGCTTAAGAATGAAAAAGGAGACAAAGCAATAGATTGCACTTGGTCTTGCTCTTCCTTCTTCGGTGTGCTGAGTTTTCAGTCTCCTCTCAGCTTTCATTTACACATTTATTATACCAGAAATAAGTGTGATTGTCATAGTGAGCAGTCTTACTCACAAGCTTAGGGTGTTAAAGATCCTGCTGAGGCAGAAGTAATTTGATCATATGTTGTGCAGCTGTAGTGGTAGAAGCTGAGATGAAGGCTAGATCTTTAGCTACTTGAATGAAAGCTTTACTATGCCAAGGACTCTGGTCACTAGTGTGTCGGCTATTAAAATGTAGTTTGAGATTTTGGGAGGCTTCATCTTAATTAATGCAATTTTGGGGAAAGCATCAAAATATTCCAAGTATTTTTCAGAGTGAGTAAAGGTTCACAGGATACTTCAGTTTAATAATTCAGCTTGATTGGTAACCAAGCTGGATCAGAAGCTCTTCAATTTTATTAAAATAATTTCAACAGCACATACCTCAGCAGTTTCCCTAAGATATCCTATAGATTTGTCTTAATACAAGATGAACAAAATTGGAGTACTTTGAAGGACAGACTTGGGAGTATTCCCAGAATACTCCCCTGGAAGGCTCCAGAATAAAGGGACACTATCCAGAATATAATTTTGGTTGTATATGGGGGGAGATGAAGTGCAATATAGAATCATAGAATAGTTCAGGTTGGAAGGGACCTTTTAAGATCGAGTTCCAACCCGCCTGCCATAGACAGGAATACCTCCCACTAGATCAGGCTGCTCAGTGCCTTGTCCAGCCTGGCCTTAAACACTCTTCACTCTCTTCACACTAGGATGTCTGATCTTCCTTCTGCTTTGAGTTGGTTAATTTAGGTACTATTATTTTGGAATGGATAGTCAATTGTGTAATTAAATTTAGAACACATTGAACATGCCAGCTGGCATTTTTCAAGTAAATGAACTGCATTTAGGCAAACTGGTGTGAGGTTTTTTGTTTGGTTGGTTTTTTTTACTTCTAGAAATGTGAGTATGCTGCTTATATTGACATGGTTGGCAGTAGTGTGGGAAGTAGTAGCTGATTTGAGAGGGAGAACTAGATTATGGAAGAATCCTTACTCTCTCCATGTTTCACATGAGCTGTATGTTACACTTCATGGACTTGCTCCACCTGGATATTAAGTTTTCATTTTCTTGAGGAGTGTTTTTGCATTATGACAGCAAGTGTTTGATCTCTATGGGGTTCTGGCTTGCATGGCTGATCTTATAGTGAGAGAGAGTGCTTTCAAAACTGAGAAGGAAAACGCTTTGGAGAGAGACCAAAACTGAGTGCATCACTATTTAAAAACTGTATTTTAGTTTAAAAGTGTAAAATGTTGCATAGAGTCTGAGCTAGTTGCTTAAACACATCGTCCTTCTCTCTTGCTAGCTTAATTGCATGTACATCTAATGTTCTTAACACAGTAGACGCATCATTACTCTTGGTCCAGTAATGCCGATTCCAGAAGAGCAGCCAGCTCAGCCTGCCTTGCCAGTTCAACCAGATGGAACTAGAGTGGTGTGTGGGCACTGTGGAAATACATTCCTTGTAAGTAAAACATGAGATTCTCCTTCTTGCCTCACTGTACTATCCTTCAAGCCACTTCTTGTAAGCACTTTCAACCGCCTGTTGTCTTACTCTCGTAGCATTGTAAAGGAACTTAAGCTTCTGTGCTCATATTACTATAGATGTATGGTCTGTATTTAGTTATTTTTAGATGCATTTCAAGAAAACTTTAAAAGCCTTTTTATGTATATGTGGATTTAGTTTTGTAATGCAGCTTTTTTAGCATAGCTTGAAATCTGCACCAGCAAAAGCAGTGCTGTGCAACAGTTAAAATATTGTTTTAACGTGATCTCTTAATCCACTGTGTGTTTTTACTTTCTTTTTAATTAGGGACAGTCAGTATTATGAAGCAAAATTACCACTGCTTAAATATTGGCCTTCTTTTGGGGACTTCAATAAGCCTGGGAGTATTATTAGTCTATTTGTTTTCTGTATTTAATGCTATGAACTTCTTTAGGTGAACGTGGAGGTGTGAGGTAGGGGGACAGGAACCCTAAACCCCATAAAGGCTGATTTTGCCTACACTGCTAGATCATGGAATATCAGGGATTGGAAGGAATCTCAGAAGTTCACCTAGTCCAATCCCCCTGCCAGAGTAGGAGCACCTTGACCAGGTCACCAGGTGCCTTAACATTTCCTTGCTTGCAGTCTGTGTGATTTCAGATCTGGTGGTGGATCTAGGAAACCGCATAATTTTGAACTTCATAGTTCTGTCTGATAGACAGAAGTGGTAAATTTGTTTTACCCTTTAGATGTGGGGGTGTGTTTGTTTTGGGTTTTTTTGTACAAATTATTGAAAGCATGGTCCATATTATGGAGAGCTTAAAAGTTTCTCAGCTGGGAGAATGTTGTAGTACTGAAGTGATACTGTACCTGAACTATCATTAGTTACTCACATTTTGTTAATCAGATTATTGTTTTTCCTTAATAAACTGATTGAAGCCTTTTCTGTGTTAAGGTTTCCACTCTTTCCTGCAGATTTGGAGCTCAGAAAAGTGGAAAAAGGGGTAGAACAGAAAAGGGCAGGATGAATGTTTAACTGATCTGCTAAATTGTAACCTGATCTGATTTGAGCTTTTATGTGAGCTTCTGAGCATGGGCTGTATTTGACTTAATGTTTCTGCCATCAGCGAGTCATTCCCCACAGCCGTTCTCCCAGGGGCCCCTCCCTGTGATGACTCGTGACTCTTGAATCTGAACTGGCTTTGGAAATGGTGACACGAAGGGTATGGGTGTCCCTGTGCCATTCACCTGCCAACATCCTTCTGTCAGAGGGAGCCTCAGGGACAAGAGGCCAGGAGCAAGCTGTGTAAGAACTTGGCCATAAGCGAAGCACTGTGGTTTGTCAGTTGTGCTTTGTCAATTTGTCTTTTTAAAACAAATGAAATACAAAAAATTTCTCCCAAAATAATTGAGTGGAACCCTTTACATTCTCGAGAAAACCAGGAAATGTTTTAATCTGCAGATCTAATTTGCTTACACAAAGGATCTGAGGGGAGCAGAGGGAGATATTTTTTTGATAGAAGCAAACTCTTGATCTATATGTATATCTATATGTTGTGGGTTTTTTTCACCCCCTGTCTTTTATTGAAGGGCCTGAGAACTGTTTGAGGCTCAGAAGGCTTGGAAGTTTGACATAATCTTCTAGTAAATCCCTTTGTGATTTTGTCCACAAATGAAACACTTAAGAAATCTGAAATCTTCATCTGTGTTTCAGTACATCTCACCAGGGATTTGGACTATTGTTTATTGTATTTTTTTCAGTGGGAAAAGTACAGTTTACATTGCCAACAGAGAGATAAATTTCATGTAACTGTGATCACAGGTTTTCTTAACAGCATGATATGAGATTAGGTGCTTTAAATCACTGAGGAGTATGATTAAAAATGCCATCTTTAAGCATGTTTTAAAGTACTTGTTAAATCCACCAGAACTCCCAAGAATTCGAATGTGCATGAAAGTAACCTTTTCCTACTGTGAAACGAATTCTTGCAGTTTGAATTCCTTGTCACTTTTATGCTTTTCTTAATGCAGATATTTCTGATGTGCACAGAAGGCACCATAATAGTTAGTGCTTCTCTTCCAGGAATCGCACAGAATGAAAATAGATTTTTAATTTCTCTGTTTTTTCAAACAATATTTGTAGCCCAGGTGCATTTGAGTTTGTAACCATTAATGATTCTGGCTAATAATCATAAATCTTTAATAATCTTTCTATTAATTTCTATTAACAAATAACTTCAGAAATGACTGAATGAAACCAGTGTATAGAAGTGAAGGTGAATTACAAATAAAATCTAAGTTCTGTATTTAGGTTTGCTGCTGTTCTAGGAATTGCAGTTAAAAAAGTTCAGAGAATTGTTCCAGAGAAGCCCCTTTTAATTCTTGGTGCAGACACCTTGTCCCACTTTGATGTGTAGAACCAAGTAAAGCAGTATTTTTTTTGACAGGGATGCAGGCAAATAGTTTACTCTGGCAAGAATGCAGGAGTTCAATTAATGCTCCTTAAATACATTGCTCAGCAGATTTCATTTTATGAAGGGGCAACGTACAACTATGCTAAATCAGTTGGTAAACAACAAGCCTTTGTCAACAATTTTTAAACAGCTATGTAACAGGTATTGTTACTGGACACTTCAGAACCAGGCAAAAAAAAAAAAAGATTAATTTCTTTGGGGAAAATTAGAAGTAAAAACTGAGAAAAACAAGGCAGGAAAATGTGCTTTAAATGCTGAAGATCAGAATCTTGCTCACAGCAAAACCTACATGTGCTGCATGTCATCACTCTTTCCTTAGCACATAAAATCATATATTTCTTACAGTGTTCAAATGGCGCTGTGCTGAAGGTGGGTTCAGTTTTCCCTGCAAGGGCAGGCTCTGGTTTTGTTTTGTGTTTGTAGCAGTTAAAATGAGATGATTCTTTTCAGTAGACTGACTTCTGATTTCTCACCCAGATAGGGGGATCCACAAGGAAGCATTGGTAGTCTGTACTGTGACTCCTTCCCCTGCTAGTAACTTGCAGTGTGACTTGAACATAAATTAACAAAGGAAGGAGGAATTATATTTTACTAAGAACCTGTACTACTTCATCTGAAAAAGGCAGCAGGGGAGAGCTGCAATTATTGTTTTACTGCTCACATAGTAAAGAACAATAATTCTGTGCAATTAGAAGTATTAAATGAGCATTTCAAATTCATCGAAGGCTGATGTTTTTAAATGGCTGTGTAACTGTGTACCCTGTGGTTGAGGTAGTTCCAGGCTTACTTTCACTAAGGCTGTTTCCCACAAGGGTTTTAGTCTGTGCATGGGAGGTTATAACCATATCAGGTATGGTTTTACATATATATCATGTATATTTTACAGTACCATGTAAATAACTGATAATTTCCTTAATTATATTGATAAAAAACTCATAAAGGCATCTACTTTCTAAAGTACTAAGTTTTTACAAATTTTGCTGGGCAAAGATGGGAAAATGCATCTATATGTAATTGTGCCAAAGAAAACACATTTATTTTAATTTAAGGTATATTCATCTTGAGGAATGAAGAGGAGAAAAAAACCCTATATTATTATTACCATGTTGCTCATATTGTGCATGTTGATGAAACCACAGTACGTCAAGTGAATCTTGTAAAACTAAAGCAAGTCATGGGAAATGTTCACATGGAAATCCCAGTCCTGTGCTGCCACTGACAAAGGTGCTTCCATTTATGGAAGAAAGCAAGAAATAAGTCAAAAAGCCTGAAAAGCAAAATTTTTTCATGGTGGCATTTAGCATGAAATACAACAAACTTGTTCTCAGGCCAGTTTTTCAACCTTTCTACTTTTTATTTTTACAGTGGATGGAACTGAGGTTTAACACACTAGCAAAATGCCCGCACTGCAAAAAAATGTAAGTTCTCTAAAAGCAGTTACATAAATTAACTGTTGAATAAGTTGCCAGTGTTTATCCCATGAAAGTCTTTGGAGTAAAGTATCTTTTATGCTTATTTTGCTGAGCTCATCAGAATTTCAAGGCATAAGAGCATGTTAAAGGCACACAAAGTCTTTACTTTGACAAATCCAATCTGCATTTATGAAAATTGTATGATTGAATTGCTAGAGGTAAAAATAAGATGCTAACAATAGAGGAAATGGATTGCTAAAATTAGCACCTTATATCCTTAAGTTTTATCAGTCCATGAAGTTAATCAGATGTCATGTTTAAATGTAGAACTTGAATTGGCTTACTGGAAAAGTTGGAGTGGAAATAATCTTGTCTTAATTTGGAAGAGATTTTATTGATTATACAGACCAAGCAACTAAGTTAACTATCTTAATGCATTTCCTTGTTTAATGTTTATGAATTACTGAGGAATAACTTGCCTACTCAATTGATGTTACTTCATTAAGGAGAAAAACTAGAATACAAGCACTGTAAAAGTGGCTTGTTTCTTGAGCTTTGCTGGGAGATTTTTGAGTATTTGTTTGGTCATTTTTATCTCATGGCAGAAATACTTAGTTTGAAGTGTTGCTCAAAGCTACACTAGTAACATAGTTGAAGTTTGCATGGGAGCTCAACCACAAGGTGTGAAAAAGATTTAAAAATATGTATTTGGAGACTTTCTTGTTCTGTTGATTTATTTAGGTATTTCCCTATCTTTGATAGGCAACTGTGACTTCCAGTTTAAGGAGCTTTGTAGGAGTGTTTTTGCTGGTTATGATTAATTGCATTTGGTCTTTTCAATCCTGGGACAGTGGTTGGTGTTGTATGGTTGTTTACCTTTTTGTTTTTAAACTAATTGCAATTACAATTAAAAAACCCTCACTTTGAGCAATGGTCCAAAAGTCAAACCCATATGAGCTTTTGGTCTTCCTTCTGTTGATTTATGTTGCTTATATTTTAAAATCCAGCTGGAGTGTAAGGATTTCTCAGTATTTAGTCTGTGATGTGCAAAGCATGCTATCAGTTTGGAAAAAAAACTAGAGCATCTCTGCAGCATAATTTGTGAAAATTGCAGCTTTTATGGCAGCTGAATTGCAAAGTACAAAACAGATTTTAACTAATGGGTATTTCCATCCTTGAGCTGAGGAAAAAAACAATGGAATATTGTAATTTAGCTTTGAATGAGTTGCTTGATGGCTTCACCTGTCTGAGATAAGATGATCAGGAGTTGTGCACAGTTCCTGCAGCATAAACATTTCTAATGCATGGATTTAGGGCACACAGCACAGGTGAGGGAGAGCTTTGAGTCATGGGAGTGGAATAACTAACTGTAATGACCTGCTGCTTTCTGTCAGCCCTTTGTTCAAAGGTTGTGGGGTTCTTTACTTCAGCTTATTAATGCAAAACTTCTTCCACCGGTAGCCAACTAATCAGATGCAAAACTGTTCCTTCTGTTAATTCAGTTGAGGATTGTCTCTGAAAAGAGCGTAGTACAGACTGAGGCAAAATGCACCTTGAATTGATGCAACTGAAGACGTTTGCTGGGATTTTTAGTTTATTAAATAATTTTTGTGATTTTGTTTCAAACACTTTTTAAAGTGCAGTGCATCTTTGCACTAAATAGCTTGTTTGTGACCACCTATTTCATTGATAGGGACTAGAACTTAATATGAAGAACATCTTGTAGAACTGCAGGGGAAGTTAGGAGTCACTACAGGAAAATGTCAATAATGAGACAATATTCACTGGAAAAAAAAAGTGGTGGTGCCCAGAGTACATAAACAAAGGAACCTTTTTATGTCTAGATGTTGGGGAAACAGGATCTCTGGTTTCTTGTTTGTTGTTAGTCCTGTCTACCTGCTACCACTGTGGCCATGAACGTATTATTTTTTGGCATACCTTTTTAAAATTGGTATCGTTGTTCTGTGTTTCCCTTTCCTTCAAGAGTAATTTGGTTCATATAATAACTAGGGAANATTGTTCTGTATTTTCCCTTTCCTTGGTTCATATAATAACTAGGGAAATACAGGAAATTATTTGTGATGCAGAGAATAAAATCCCTTACATGGTAAATGAACAAATCTCTTTTCAAATAGAGTACAAACCTGATCACACCAGGATAGGTAAGGTGTTTGCCAGAAGGTTCTGGCTGACATAAGCTCTTAGTTGAATGTTACCAACTGCATTGGGGCAGCAAAGTTCACTAATTAAGAAATTTTTACAATATCATTTCATTGTATAGTGTGGAGGATGACATCTTAGAATGAAGGAGAAATGCTGCTCTTGACTGGTTTAGTGATCTTTTGTGTTTCACAGTGCCAGAATTTTATCAACCTGTTTCCCAAAAGAGTGAGAGTCTTAGTGAAGACTTCTGGATTTTTGTAATTGGTGATGGAGAGGAAGCAGAGGTTTGTATTTTGGCTGCTGCTCACTTTCACAAATTGTATATTATCTAGAAAATTCAGGATCATTAATTCAGCAACTAAAAAAAGAATTGGATTGTCCAAGTTTTCATTTCAGAATGCCCAGTCTCTCCCTTTTTTGTGTTTTATTTTTTTGTCCATTTCAATCTACTTGTCTGACAATCTAATGTCTGACAAAATGACAAAAGTCTAATGAATTTGTAACACTTTTGCCCCATGAAGTCTGCAGGGCCTCTAGGAAAGAGATACCAGGATAGCAGGACTAGGAGTAATGGATGTAAATTGGAAGAGGGTAGATTTAGGCTGAATATAAGAAAGAAGTTCTTTACTGTGAAGGTGGGGAAACACTGGAACAGGCTATCCAGAGAAGTTGTGGATGCCCTGGAAGTGTTTAAGGCCAGGCTGGATAAGGCATTGAACAACTTGTTCGTGTGGGTGGTGTGGGAGGCGGGGGGTTTGTAACTAGATAATCTTTAATGTCTCTTCCAACCCAAACCATTCTATGATTCTATATTGGATCCATCACTGTTGTGGTGGCTAGTTTCAGCAGTACTATTCACCTTCAAAATTTTTTTGATCTTTCTCTTCAAAATAAGTGTGTGCCTGAAATCCTGGTAATAACTCCTAGCATTTGAAGCACAAGAAAACCTTGTGCTTTCTTTTCTATGCCTGGTTCATTAAGACCCTGTCACTTGTGTCCCTCCTCTAATTACTACCTGATGCTAAACTGGCTTTGGTGTCTTTTATATCTGCTGCTTCCCAAGGGTCTGGCAGGTGCTTTTGCTTCCTCAGAAGCAGCTCAGAAATCTTTGCAGCAAGTTCACCACTGCTAGTTCCTCAATGGAAACAGATGCTTCTGTGACTGAAAAATGTTCATTTGACCCACAGTTTTGGTATTATTAGGTTTTGGCTTCAGCTTTCTTCAGGTCATGGCTTTTTATACGTAATTTGGGGCGAGTAGGAGGAAACCCAACAGTGTCCAATATCACTGTTTGGAGATGAAAAAGAAATTAGGATTTTTTGGGGTTGCTAAATATGCGTAATAAAACTTATCCATAGAAATCTAATAAAGTTATTTTTTCTTCGCTTTCTGTAGAAAGAAAAATGCAATTAAATTAAGATATCTTCTACTTTTTGCTGAGATATGTTCTCCCCCCAGCTTTTCTTTCTGGATAGGAGGGGACAGAGCTTGAGGGAAATATGGCTGGAAAATACAGCACCTGCAATATCTTGATTTACAGCTCTGAAAGTGAAGGTGTCTTTCCCAAAATGAACTTTGTCTCAGTGTGAAATAATCAGTGCAGTAAATATCATGTGTGTCTTAGTTGTATTGGATGTGGCATTTCTGCTGGCTTATCTTAAGGTATCCAGCTCTGTAATAGAATTAAGTTTGTGAGTACATAGCCAGGAAATCCTGCAGAGGAGGGAACCTGAGGTCAGTTTGGCAAGCTTGCTGCTCATCAGTTCAGCTTTTGGAAAAGTATCTTCCCTGTCCCTTCTGTTTTGTTTGGGTGTTTTCTTTCCTGTGACTTGGCATCATGGTTCTCTTCTGGAATGGCTGTAGAAGTATTTAGGTTGGTCTTTGGGGAGTGTGCGTGGAAGGGGTGTAAGAAGGTGTTAACGTACCATTACTTACTCAATTGCAAATTTTCCTATCCCAAATATGTATAGTGAGGCTTTTAGTAAGAAGTAAATTTGCCTAAAAATTTAATGAGCAGAACAGTCTGGACTTCTGGAATGTATGGCAGATAGCTTGTGAGTGGTTGCTCTATTCAACTCTTGCCTTGCAAGATGAAGCTTGGTGTCTTAGCATGAGGATTTGGGTGGTTTTGTTTGGTTGGTTATTTTTTTTTTTTTTATCTTGGTGCATTTTAGAAATTCCTTGTAAAGCAATAATATTGAAGTAAAGCTGCTTAAACCAATCTATTTGAAGGCTTTCTAAGATGAATGCTTAAAAAATTCTAGTCACATGCTAAGCATATGAGGCCTATGTGGTTAATTAACGGGAGCCAGAAACTTGATCGGTCATATGACAGATGTACTGCTGCAGTAGTTCAGCAGTACTTTCTTCTGTTGAATATTTTATATATGTTAAACTGTCATGAGATGAAAATGACCTTCCCTTGTATCTTTGACCACAGAGGACAAGCATCCCTGTACTTCTAAAGGCGTGTTGATGCCCCAGAATGGGATGAAATATTTCAATAGTGAGAACAGAATCATCTAGTTTGGAAAGGGCCTTTAAGATTGTCTGGTCAGCCATCAACAGAACACAGGCTTCAGAGTGCTTTAAAGCTGTCTCTAAGATTGACAGTGCATATTTTATGAAAGCATCTCTGCTTCTCTAGTCTTTGAGTGGGCACTATTATTTTTCAATTGACTTAAATCATGATTCTGTTTTTCTCTAGTATCGTAGGATGTGATTACAGAATTATGACTCAAGACATGTTTGCTGAACAACAGATTCTGATGTAATTTTACTAATCTCTAGTAATAAAGAATGTAATGTTTTATTTGCATTTTATTTTCTGTTTGACTGAAGCACCATAATAGCTTAACACAGCAGGCAAAGACAAAGTTGTCTGTACTGGAGTTGACAGTCTAGACAATGAGCAACAGAACTTCCTGAGGATTTATTTACCCAAGTTGTCATCTGTGCTTTGTGCAGCTCATGTACCTTGTAGTAGAACTCTAAAAGAAATTGAGAAAGTAAAAAGAACTTGTCATCTTTTTGAAGTAACTACAACTGACTTACACAAGGCTAAAGAATTTCAGTCTTTGGAAATGTTGAAATATTTATGACTAAAACCGTTTGAGTTTTTTTATCTTAAAGAAAGGGGTTAGAGCTTAGCCACTCAATATTATTGGGTGAATAGTGCAGGATGCTACTGTTGATGACATTTAGGGGTGGTGGAAGTGATTGCCCATTACTTAGATGCAGTGAATATGTTAAAGCCATGTAATGATGTATTAAAAGTTCTACATAAAAGCTGCAAAGCAGTCCTGGGATTTGCAGTCCAAAGGCTATTCAAGATACTTACCTGGGTGTGCTGTGGATATAGTTGGTGGGGACACTCAAACTGCAGGTGTGGCACTGCTCTTTCTTCATAAACTTGATAAACTTCATCAGTAGTTCTTTAAAATAAACATGTGGATTCTGTCTTACTACTTGGACTAACTGCAGATCTTGCCTACAATTTTGTAAACTTAAGATGGTGTTTGTGTTACACCATTCTCTACCCCTCCTCCTGTTTAGACTGAACAGTTTATATACTTTGGGTTTTTTAATTTAAAATACAATTTATTTTCTAACAGTTCTTCCGTTGGAAGTGCGCTGCCACGGAGACGCTGCTGTGCATATATTACAATTGGAATGATATGCATCTTCATTGGAGTTGGATTAACTGTGAGTGATTTACATTGATATACTTGCAACTATGTGCAGGGGTGTATGTGTTCTAAGGAGTGCCCTTGGTTGACCAGGTTGTCTTTCCCCAGCACTTGAGTAAAAGCTCCTAAGTTAATGTGGTTTTTAGCACCTCTATTAAAACCGTGGATTTAAACATCTGAGTTAGACAGAAAAATTAAATGTTCCTAAAAATGTATGTTCTTGTACTCACGATAGTCTCTTCTTATTGATGTTAAATTTGACTGCTCCTCTTTCTAAAAACTCTTTAAGTTTTACAGAAAATAGTTTTACTTCACTGTAGAAATACTGAAACATCTTGCTCTTGTTAGAGCTCTCTAAACTTCCAGATTTCCAAAAAGACCTACCGCTGTATAGCCAGTAATGTATGTTCCACTGCAATGGAGGGGAACAGGCAGACCTGGACTAAAACCCTGAGCAGATTCATCTGACCTTAGAGTTGACTTTGATTGGGAAGTTGGCACTAGAGGAGACCTTGATGTCCCTTCCAAGCTCAGTTATTCTGTACTTGTTTAGAATTTAGCCAATCAGACAGCTGATTTATCCTTATCAGAGTAAAAAAGCTGCTGAAATGCCTCTCCTTAATACAGCTCCTCTCTGAGGAGCAAGTGGTGCTCTGTGTTTTGATGCTTTTGTTTTCTCATTATAGGTTGGTACACAGGATTTCGCCAGGCGATTTCACGCAACATACGTTTCTTGGGCTGTCGCTTACCTTTTAGGTTTAATCTGCCTCATTCGAGCCTGTTACTGGGGAGCCATTAAAGTCAGTTATCCAGAGCACAGTTTTGCGTAGAGAAATTGTTTCATTATAGCAGATGAACATCTAGTAATTCTGGATATTACATCTTGGACACTTTTAAAACCTTTCCTGTAAGGATTCCATTCTGGTCAAAGTAGTTTTAAGACTGGGGGTCTCTTAAGAACAAATGTTCATTGCACTACATAATATGCAAATAGTTTGTTTTGCTGCTAGATTCCCTAGCTCTGAATACTAAAGCTGTGTTTACGTGTTCATTATTCTGTCTTTATAGGTGTTGAATTTTATTTCAACAGACAGTATTAATTTTTACATTTCCTTTGTTACATTAAAATCTGTCTGCCATTTTTCTAGATGATCAGTAAGGATTCAAAAGCAAAAGTGTTTATAAGTGTTTCTACAGTAGCTTCACATTTGTACTTAGCATTTGAACTGAAATCATATTAAAAGTGGCTTGCTTTAAAACCTAAGCAATAAGCATTTTGCTTGAACTGCTTACTGTATCTTTTGCCTGAGAACATAGTGACCTTATTCAGGAAATGAAAGTTCTGAGTGTACTTCGAAGACTGACACTGTTGTTAAAGAGACATTTGTAAACACTGTATGCTTTGAGACTTTTTCAGGTAGAGAGGTGATATTTTGGTAATTCAATTAAATTTACACTTACCCAGGACTGGGTTTCAATTAGGATAAATGCTTTCTTTTCAAGGATCCTGGGACACTGGTTTTGTTTTGTTTTTTATTGGTGGGGGTTTTTTTGTTGTTTTTTTAATGGCAAATTCTAAAAGCCATGCTCGGATTATGGAACTTAACTGGTTATTTGTACAAGTTCCTTTACAGGGTCTAAGGGAAGCATTTCATATGACCATGTTTCATAATACTTTGGTGTCACATAGATGACAATGAGGTGGTGATGGGTTGCCTCTCACTTTCTTTCGATTGTGTCAGATTTTCCCTGTTCGGGAGAGTTACACATTGGTCACTGCAAAGGGAGATGCTGTAAATTCTTGTTAACTGCTGTAATAAGAAAAATAAGTGAACAATTACTTGGACCATTCCACCAAAATACATCTCTTTGATTTAGCACTGACTTGCTCAGAGAATACGGAAGCAGAAAGCTCTTTCTAATGATGTATTCACAAAGGATTGAGGGACCAGTTCTTGCACTGCCCATCTTTATAGTTTTAAACAAGTTTTTGCTAAATTTGAGAGGAACGTCCTGAGTGGTTTAGACAACTGTAGTGATTTAGGTAATGGGGTCAGATGGGTAAATTAATGTGGATGTTTCAGGGATACATGTAATTTAAATTATCTATGTTCCTGCTAGGAAAAAATGATATTCAGATAAGGATTTTGGAGCACAATAAATGTAAATGATCAAACTGTAAATGATCTGTCTTTGTATGATGCTAAATGTATAAAAGCAGTAGCTCAGGATTTCAGTGTACCTTTTACAAATAAACTAATAAAGATTATTATTCAAAATTAACATTTTGTTATGTATGTATAAAAATACACAAGTATTTCCTAGTATGATAGAGGAGCAACAAAGGCAGTGTGCAGCAGAAGAGAGCTCTGCATTTGATTAATCTGCATTTTGGCCAAATGGCAGCCTCAGGAACATAAAAGAACAAAACCAAATTGTTTTGGGAAGAATGTGGAAATAAATAAGGGATGAGACCACTGTTGGGAATTACGTTTGTTTTTAGTCAATGATATACTGAAGGAATATTGTAATATACTGTCATTCTTTTTCTAATGCTATATATATATCTTCAGTGTAGGAATTTGCTGCAGTTTTTTGTGTCTAAGTCTTTTCCAGTTGTCTTGTATTTAAAAATGCTGCCTGCCCTCTGCATTCTGAAATGAAGCAGGCTGGGCCTGTACAGAGAATCATCCAACTGCGTTTGTGATTTAAGTGAGAGTGGGGGCTAGGAAGCCTGTGTATATTGTTGTTAATAGATCAAAGTAATCTTCACTTTTTTGCTCTATGTTAAGTTGTACTGTGTTTCCCATCTTGTGTTACTTGTTTTTTCAGTGTTTTAGGTCAGAATCAGAGTAAGAGTATGGCACTTGCAACTGCTTCCTTTTGCAAAGTGAACCATTGTACTTCTATAAAATATGAAATCTGTTGTGTCATGACACTTCAACAACTTCTGGGGACTTAATCATGATATTTGGACTGTATGAGAAAATTAATGGATCTGAAGGGCCTCTATAACAAACTGGAGTAGATCTGATTATTTATGGAGCAAGCCTGTTGGCAGCCAGTCCTGACTTTTTCTGCTGGACTACATCCCAGTCCAGTCATCTTCTCTAAACTTTTAAGCTAAAAATAATAACAATCATGTCCAGTGCCTTCTGGACTTTCCACTGATTTCTCTGGATGACTTGTGATAGTCTTTTCCTCAGTGTATTCTTTTAGTGTTATCTGGAGGAAGGAGTTTACCCACATTCACAGTGAAGGGCTTCTGCACCTTCAAGTTTCTTTCCCCTTCCTCAAGAAAAGAGTTTCATACAAACTGGGTGTTGGTGACTAGGAAACAGTTCAGGCTTTAAACTGATTTATTTATTTAATTAAAAATCCACCAATCAGTGAGCATTCTGCAGGTTCTACAATTCTACCAGTCATACATGTTGTCTTTAAAAAAAAAGACTAGAGGGTAGTGTTTCAGAAAATTAGGTTATCAGGAGATCTTTGTCACGAGGGCCATGTTGAAAGAAGCCAGAGGCTTCAATCAGACTGATAAGAAATTTGCCATGAAGGGCTTAGAGAAGAAGCTGGAGCAACTGTGGAATTATTAGTGGTTATTGCTGAGAGATGGATGATAAGCAATCCTGGCTTTTTCCTAGTCTTTCTCAGTGCATGCCTTCACAAACAGTGAAAGCCAGGACAGCAGCTTAATATTGAGTGTTAGAAAATACTTGTAACTTGATAAGGACATGAATAATAACTAGGTGAGCAGCAGCAAAGATGATTAATCAGGTTAGATCAACCGAACTGCTTTTTCTGATTGCCAAAATTCAGCAACAAATGCAGTATGCCCTCTAAAAATCTCTGAAATACTCTTCCATGCAAGCTTGAGAAATACATCAGTGAAACTAATCCAAGATAGTGATTACTGAAGTGGGATGATTTAGCAAATGCCTACCAGCTATTTGAAAATAATTACTATTTTTTAAAGTTCTCCGGCTGTTTACTTAATCTGTTTCTATTCTAGCTGATAGAAACTGAGAGCAAGCTAAAGGGCTGCACTGAGCTACCCAGCTTGCTTGCTTATGTATTTTTCTTCCACAATGCCAGAGACTGAACTTTCTCTTTTTAAAAACCTCTTGTCAAGTAATAGATTAGCATTGCTGAAATGGGTATCACTTAACTACTTGCAAGAGAAAATTCTGATCACATTAGTGTAATGTGTCATGTTCAAAAGTGGGATTCGTGTTCAGTCCCCCTTCATGCTAAAGATAATTTTCTTTATCGCAGAGTCCCAAACCAAATCTGTCTTGGTAGCCATATCAGGCTAAGCTGTTCCCATTTCTCAGCCTTCTCGCTATGTTCATCCCTTTACTGTGGCGTGGCAGCAGAGCTGCACCTGTGGAGGCATATCCCAGCTGGCCTGTACACCCATCAGGGGGGAAGTCTGCTTTAAAATAACTTCAAAGTTCAGATTTCTTTCAGGAATTTTTCTTACAGTCGATGGGCAGCAGAAGCTGTGTAACAGTGAAGGAACAAAAGACTGGTGGTTATGAAGGAGAAGGGGAGAGAGATACTTAATCCGATTTATTTGCAAGATTTTATGTTTATTTGAGCCAACAAGTAAGAAGTACCTAGGTTCAGTTTCCTACAGATTCAACTACAAAAGGGCTTTTATTTTAGAACAATAAAACTATTTGTTAGCCTGATTATCTAGCAACTTATCATGTTCTACTTCACTGGAATCTGGAGAAGTCTACCGGGAGATGTATCTGTCTCGCTCTGCTTTTATATTCATCTGTAGGCATCTGAGGTGGGTTTGGGGGGAGGGGGGCAAGGGAGAAGGGAGGGAAGAAGACAGCAGGCAAACAAATTTCAGATATGGATCTGTTGAGCTGCTTTTATTAAATAATATGGATCTGTTCAGCTGTTCTTGTTAACAATTTATTAACAAAATATTAAGCAAGAAGATTGTTATCCTCAATCTTGTGAACAGCAGTAACAAATGGCTGATCCAGATGCCAAGTTGTGTATGCCAAGTCACAAGTTATTGTGACTTAATAAAATTATATACACTTAGTTTAAAAAAAATGGCTAAAACTGGATGAATCTTATGGACTCGTAAGGACAGCTGCATATTATGGATTTTATCCAATAGTAGTGTAGGCTGTAACCGAGAAACAACGATTTATTTTAAAGTATATGTAATTCTAGCATCTTTACCAAGCTTTTCATTAATTTGCAGTGATGTTATAATTCCATCTTGCTTAAACTGAAGTGTGTTGCTCAGTGTTCAAAAAGAACACAGCTGGGAGAGGGACAAGGAGTCAGAGGTTAGACAAACTCCTCTTGGGGCATGCTGCTTATTTTTCTTGCTGTGTTTCATAGGGAAAGAGATGTGGCTGATGAAATTGCAAGACTGATTTGAGTTAGACTATGAGAAAGAAGTTGCTTACAGGTCCAGGCCAAGTGACTTACAGCATATTATTCTTGCAGAAGTACCAGAATGTACATCAAATATTTCTAAAATAGTATCACTAAAGTTTAACTGTTATTTTATGAGATCTCTCACCCATGTACCATACATCTTTCTTGGCATACTTTGCATTTGTTAATAAAGTAATATAGTTGCCTAGCTGAGAAATCATTAGATAATCTGATTTTTTTATTATTTGTTTTATATAATTTTGCTTGTGTTGTAATAATGAAGTATTACATGTGCTCTTTATTATTCTAATGTGATTATTATATTGTTCTTTGGATATTTTAAATATAGTGTCTGTAACATGCATATCTGCTCGTTTCTCAAGTTAAACTTCCAAAAATGAACACTTGCCAATCTAAAGGGTGCCTTTACCACCTTGGGAGTCTTCCCTTTAGAAATCCTAGTTTGACAAATTGGCATTCTCTGATAATTATTATTTTTATCATAAAAATTACTCAGCTCTAATCAGTGCTGATGAGGGTGAAAAGAACCTACAGTACTATTTATAGTTTGTGTGCCTTTCTTATATAGGAAAGGAGTACATTACATTCCTTTGAACATAAATGTGTACCGTTGTTATTTTGATGTGAAGGTCAATGAATGAGAAAGTGTGCTTTAAAGAATATTTAACTTGCTACATGCTTCCATTCTCTGAGTTTTAATTGTCTCTTATTTCTGTTTTGATTCTTACAATGTCAAACATTAACATTTTAGATTGAAATCTTCTATCTCAGGCATCTCTCAGGCATATTTTCTGTGCAGTTTCAGTTTAGATAGTACTGTTTTTCCAGGCATGAGAGCATGGGAAATCTGTTTATTTGTTTATGCTTAAACAAAACCACACAGCCAGAAACTTCTAGCTATCCCTGCTGCGTGCTCTGGAGTGGTTTGGCAGGAGCAGCTGGCATGATGTCAGGCATGTTTTCAACTCTCCTGCCAAAGCGAGCTGAAATATGACTGAGTTACATGACTTGGGAATATTTCACCTGTGCATGCTCAGTAGATGTTTGTCAGAAGTAGCTAAGAATCTCAGAATATTTGTTTCATACTGGCTATTGGTAACTTCATACTGGAGGTGCAGGAAATACAAGGTGGCTTGTCTGTAACTCTTTCTACTGTCCCTGAAAGAAGAGAAGAACGGCCCGCTCCAGTACTGAGGACCACTTTGTTGGCAGCTGGGCAATATGAAGGAACTAAAAAAAGTAACAAGGTGTGTCAGGGTGTAGAAGGATCCTAGAGGGGGACAGTGATAAAAAACAGATGCAGAAAATTGGCAAAAGTCAGACCAAGTAACAGACCAGAGGAAATCACACCATGGAAAACGAGGAAGAAACAATTTCTTAACAATGTTAAAGTCTATTTAAACCAACCCTTATTATTCAGATGCCTGGGGGAGGTTGACAAAAGCTGGAAAGCAAGGAACCAGATCATGGTCCTGGGCCCCTATCTGATTATCATCATTCTAGTGGAGGTGTCCTTGCCCATAGCAGGGGGATTGTAACTGGATGATTTTTGAGGTCCCTTCCAACCTAAGCCATTCTGTGAAGGCCACGTTTTTGTGGGTGGTCTGCCCTTTGGTGTAATACCTTGTCCACAAAGGACTGCAGCATCCCTGACAAGATACTTTTTGTACTCTCCATCGTTATCCATGGCTTTACACCAACAAGATGAAAAAAAAAAAAGAGAAGGTGGGCTATGAGCTGGTCCTCTGGGCTTACTGTGACATTGTGACTAGCAGCATCAATCTACACTGTATCTGGTATGGGGAGCTGGAAGACTTGTAGAGGCACAACATTCCCCACTGAGATGAAGATCATCCTTGTGATCCCTTCTATTTGCCTCTGTCAGCACTGTCCCATGCGACCAATGGACCTTGTATTTTCTGGCACAAATGCCCTGCACTTGACTGGGAACATCCATCACATCTAAGGAAAAGATAGAGCAAATATAAGCTGCTTAGGTTTTCCTCAGAGATCTCTCTTAAAAAAGGAAAAAAGTTTATCATCACTGCTACATATTATTCTCTTTCATAGTTCATGTGAAGGCAGCTCTTTGCTAGCCCCAAGAAAGTCACTGAAACATCACTGCTGGCTTCACTCCAGACCTGCTGTCATGTACAGGGCTAACACAAGAACTGCCTCCAAACTCAGGAATTTTATTCAGATTAGAAAAACACTAAAGAAGCATCATTTACATATTGCTGAGCAGAACAGGTGCTGTAGGTTTCCTGAAAAATCTGCATTTCTATTCAAAATAGTTCGTTTTATTTAAAATGCCCTGTCACCAGCATCAGAGGTAATAAAGAATAGACTTCATTGGCTGCTAGGCTTGCAGCAAATTAGCACCGTCTGTGACTGTTTACAGTGAAAAGAAGACACAATCTTACAAATAGGGTCTTCTCTCCAAATTTGGAAAACAGCGTAGCAGCTATTAGTTGTTCATAAAGCCTCAGGTGTACAAACATGCTGTAATTTACTTTGCAGAAATGACACACTTCTGGCATCACATTTCTTCCAGGAAGCTTAACCAGAATGCTTTCTCAAGATTACAAAGTAAAAAGTACTGAGAATAAACCTTTATTCTTCATCTTTGTTTCAAAATAAAAATCAGGCCTGACCTGCAATATAGTGATTTTAAACCAACATCATTAAACTGGAACAAATACACTCTGCAGCCCTTCTGTTCCAGTTTAGTTTAAAACAAAAATATAGTGCAAATGGCTTTATTTTTTTTTTTTTAATTTAAATGGAAAGCTTTTATTATATCTCATTTTGGGAGACATTATGTTAGGCTTCCATAGTTTTCTACCTAGTGAATTACAGAAAGAATATCGTTGCCTTCTCCTGTTCAGGCTTTGTCAAACAAGTGATTGAATTTTCCTGTGCTTTTAGCATTCAGGAGACAGAGCAGGTCAATAGCGCAGAGAACTCAATGTCATGCTTCACTGCATGCAAGAAAAGCAGTGGCTCTGTCACGCACAGATTGCGTGGCCCTGTGTGGGGTGTGGGACTGCCCTTCTCTAAGCCAGAGAAGCAGCTCAACCCTGGCAGTAGCTGGCCATTAGCACTGTGATGGGAGAATTTCTCTCTGTGACAGAAAAGATGTTATTACCATAGCACCATTTATAATCTTTCTATGCCCAAATCACCTTGTGTATTTTTAATTGTATTGGACTGTTGCTAATACTGTTTGGGTTTCTGATAGTAGACGGAGGAAGAAAAAAACGAGTAAAATTTACAATGTAAATGTTTATATTTATGAGATTTAATTTACTCTGCTGCTAGGATTATCTGCTTTTAGTGTCACACTTGTAAGCACAGGCCAGCTGAACTAGAAAACTTGAATGGAATTTTCAAATAGCAGCAGATCCTAATCTTGGCTTGCAGGGAACCCTTGGTGTGAGCTGATTTAATGAGATATTTATGTGAGCTGAATGAAAGCTAAGTTTCCTATTTCAGTATTACTTATGGCATCTCTGTCATTCTTCTATGTCTGTAATATTTTTATAAATTGATTAAGAACATAAGCTTTAATGAATATAACCATTTCTTCTTCTTTGATAACCTGACTGGTGATAGACAATTTCCTGCATAGCACAACTATCTGTAATACAATCTCACCAATGGACATGTTGCTAAGACTGGATTCAATACATCAAAAGTTAGGATTGACTTACCCTTCAAGAAATTACATTGCTGGTAAGAGAAGGGTCTGATACTACTGGAGTCCTTGGAAGTCGCTTTCCAGGGAGGAGATCAGACCAAATGATAGCTTCATGTTCAGAAAGGGACATCAGCAGCTGGGTTTAACTTCCAAAATGTGTATTTGCCTCTGGTTGGAGGCTGAGGGGGAACAGGGATGGGAGTAGTGAGGAGGGAGGAAGGTCCCAGCAGCTCATGAGATTATTTCTCCTTGAAACCAGTATCCTTGTGCTGAATGGCTGAAAAGACTCTCTCTTAATTACCACCTTCCCAAATTCTTTTGTGCTCAATTAAAGATTTTGGATTACAAACTACATAAATCTGAAACCAGGCTGTATTTGTTCATTAAACTGCAGTTAATACGTTATTTAAAACACTACTGCAGAGAAGTCCAGGTTTTTCATAGATCACCATTTAAATCAGCAGCGGCAGTGAAAAGACAGCATGAAAAGTTAAATACTTCCCTAAAAATATTTTTAATATTTACAGTCTTTGAGGAGAGATGTCAACTTTTTGCTGCCTCTTACATAAACAGGGGCTTTCTTTTTGTGATTTCTCTCACTATACTTGCATGATAAATGTGGCATCTAGATTTTGTAAAAATATTTATTCCAAAACATTTTTTATAAAACTTGTAATGTAAGCTGTGGTAGAAGATTATAAAACAGAGAGATATGGTATAATTTTGTTCCATACCAAGGCATATTATTTACACTAACTATTTCAAAGCCCTAGTAAATAAGATTTATAAATTAAAACAAAAGAATACCTGTTAACTGCCTTTTGAGGCAAAGTAAAAGCATATGCCCAGAGATTGATTAACAAACACTATTTCCCTACGCAGAAATAACTTGATCTCTTTTTTTTTTTATAGACAGGAGTTCTATTAAGATGAATTAAGAATCGTCTAGGGTTTTTTTGCCAATTAGGCAGACACATTTTGTATTTATTCTCAATGTCAAAGACATCAACTGTTCACTTAGAAGGCACTGAATTTCTCTTTCCTGTTCATATACTAAACAAGAGACTTTTGCATATCAGAAAAATCAAATAAATTTTGGTTCCTGAGGTGACTGTAAGTCTTCAGTTCTAAAACAGGTTTTCTAGGCACTATTTTTGCTTCTGTGTGTTGGTTTTTTAATCAATTCTATGTTTGGTTAATGCTGGTAAGGGTTCTTTTGTTCCTGACCTGCTTTTGTTCTTTTTTTCTCATTTGCTGTTTGGTGACCTTTGCTTTGCCCCACTTTTGTCAGTGTTTAAGAGGCACACAGTACATTACAGGGTAAGATCCAGATCATCTGTGTGTGAAAAGCAATCTTCTTGGCCAGAAGATCCTGCTGTCCCGAGTTACATAAACAGTTGAAATTCGATGGGCTCATTGCTACAATGAAGTGCCAAGCTTAGTTAACTGACAGTAAGTAAACCAGGCATGTACTGGAGCATAAACCATACAGTTCCTGACTTCCATTTGCAGTGTAATCTCCAGTAGGCAATGCCAAGCCAAGCCCCACAATGCATTTAACTCTCTTGGTGCACCCAGAAGCATCCTTGTTTCAGACAGGAGTTATTTCACTAACTCCATCATACTGCTGCTTCTGTCAGACAAAAGGCATCATTAAGTGGTCAGACTAAACCTCTGATGCTAGATTCCTTTAACTGATGTTTCTCAGATCATTTCAATGCAGCGTCTTGGTTCTCTCAAGCTAGTCATGGCAAGAGACTGTAGTTCCATGCAGCAAAGCAATGAATGATGCTGTTGCATTTTCACACACAGCAGTCAGCTGAACTCTATGCTGTAGGTCTGTGTATGGTCCAGACACCGTTTTAGGGCAAGACTAAGGCTTGCTTCCTGCGTCTTCCTTTTCCTGCTTCCAGAGGGAATGGGGAGTGTGAACTGTAAAGAAGCTGCACTGGTTCTCTCTGTCCTTTTCCATGATTATGTCTGCTGGGCATTACACAAAGGGCTGGAAAGCACACTTGCTACAAAAAGCTTTTAGAACCCTGATAAATATGCGTATAAAAAGAACACAGAAATGGAGACAAATGAGTACATAATGATGAAACATCAATATTACTGAAGTTATGCTGATGACCGCCTTGTTAGAAACTATTACATGTATACTGTCACCTAGAACAGTGAATTGATTTAAGACAGATACCATCTGAACAGTTATAGTTATCTCCTTTTTCTGTAAATAGATTAATCTGTAAATGATAACATAGTAAGAAACTTAATTCTGATTCCTTATAAATCAGTCATATCTTGGATCTAGAAAACACATGGCAATTTGTCTTTAATAACTTCACAATAGTATGTTTCAAGGTGAGAAAGCAAATCTTACTTCCTAGAGTGCATGTAAATGGATTACTTTGGAAAGAATCATTAATTTTCACTTAGATCAGTCTTACCATCATATGAACACATGTCTGAACACAAAAGTTTTATTGTTGTGCAATCATATTTCCTGCTTAACATGTTTGAGAACTATTTTCCCCTGAAGCTGTGAGGGGTGGTAACGGCTGGTAAAGGCTGTCGTAGGAGTCGGGTGCAGTGAAAGGCCGGCGAACTGGACTGTGCAGCCCCTGGAAATCATCACTAATCCAGTTTCTTTGGGCCTCTTTATTCCGACCCCTTGCCTCAACATTGCGTGCCTCCCCTCTCCGTCCCCTCGGGAAGAAACTTCTAAACCTAGCAGAGGAAGGCAAAGTGCCCCCATTCCTTGAGGACAAATGGGAGTAAGAAAGACATCATGACAACAGAACTTCTGAGAGGTCACCCAGCTCTGCTGGAAGTTGCTTCTGGATGGGGAAATTAAGTTCTTCACTATGAGGGCATTGAGGAACTGAAACAGGTTGCCCAGAGAGGTGGTGGAGGCCCCATCCATGGAAATATTCAGGCTTGATGAGGCTCTCAGCAACCTCATCTTGTGCAGGATGTCCCAGCTTACTGCAGTGGAGTTGGACTACATGGCATTTGAAGGTGACTTCCAACTCTATGATTCTATAAACAATTATCTAGAGAATCATGATTACACAGTCTTAATGTATATGTTTACAATTACTACACTTTTTCAGAGCTAGTATGTGTTTCTTGGTGTCACATTACAATCCTTGGTCTTTTTGTTCCTATTATGCTCTTGGTCCTGACTCTTTTATCTACATTTTCCTCAATCATTAGTCAGTATAGGTTTTTGTGGCATTTACTGAATCATACTTTATTTCATCTGAACCTAAAAGTTGCAATGTCTCAGCCTTAAGACACCATATATGCTCCTGGTATTAAAAGCTATGACAACAACCCCGGGTGTAAGAACTAAATCCAATCCCCATGACTGATATATATAGAAGGTAAAATTCTGCATTCTATTGGATCACGGGTTGATTTTTCTTGAAGTTTCTTCAAAATATAAAAAGACTTTTAGGTCTTGTAATTCATCTATGATGGATATATGAGGTATAGGAGATCAGAGTAAGGGAATATAGACTAATAGCAGGTGATATTCTGGCACAAAGACAGAAAGAAGAGCAAAACTTGCACTAAATTCATTAAGCTATGATTTCAAAATCCTATTCTCCCAAAGCAAATTGAACTCTTCCAGGATTTTATTATCAACTATTAAATGTCTGAGTCTCTATTCCTGTATATATATTTTGTTAAATCTGTCGATTAATAAGTGTATGTATGCACAGATATAAAACGTTGTTGTTCTTGATAATGACATTTGACATTATATGCCATATTTTGTTCAATGTAATGGCAGCAAAATAAAACTCAGCATCTGAGGCATGACCTCCACTTCTCAGTTCCTTCAACAAAGGCACAGCTCAGCTTACAAAAGCCCAAAAGGGCAACTCTGAGGAGCTGCTTCAGGCAGTAAGATCAGACCCTGCTACTGGGGCAAAGTGTCAGCAACATAACAGAGCCTTTGGGTCCCATGGGTTTTGATGCCTTTCAGTCCTCCCCCCAGTACCTTCTGAAATCCCCTTCAAGAAGAAGCACATGCAGGTGGTTTTACAGATCCTACAAAATGTGGTCACTTTATATTTTTTGTTTGATGTGTGCAGTTACCAAGAATATTCAGCTCATTCATCTTCAATGCACTGTTCAGTTTAGGTGTGGTAACTAACCTCTGCAAATTAGTATTGCCATCTCTCAGGGATGAGAGGTGAGCAAAGCAATTATCCTCAAAAAAAGGAATTAATCATTTTGGTATTTCATAGAATCATAG
>VZTY01003643.1:0-35427 GCA_013400935.1 Turnix velox
CCTCTCAACATCTTCGTGGCCCTTCTGTCAGTGTGGAATAGATAAATCCAAGGTTTAATATGAAAGAAAAGCTGAGGTAATCATGGCACGGGTGTCCCTGGAAAGGGTCCAAGTGGCCAAAGCAGAGCTGGCCCTGGGGAGCCCTGTGGGCCCAAGCTGTGATGGCCAAACACTCACCACCAGGGCCAAGCAGCACAAGGCAGAGGCACAGCAGAGCAGGGAGCAGGAATGACATCCTCATGGTGCAAAACCTGCAGGAAAAGCAGGGACAAACCTTAGCTCAGGAACCATGAGCTTTGAGGGCAAACCTGCACTCCCCAACCCCACACACAAATGTCTCCCACCACCCAACAGCGAGGTAAGAGCCCCTCGGCACCCTGGGGAAGAGCATCTTTGAGTCCCTCAGTCTGCTTGAGCTCCTGGGGACACATTTTACCTCACAACTTATCCCGCTCACGCCAGCTGAGGGCTAATTCCCCCTCGGACTACAAATCTCAGCAGCCTCCGCTCCGCCACAAGCCCCCCCGCCTGAGGGGCGCGGCGCGGTGCACGCTGGGAGCTGTAGTTCCCGCCGCGCTCCCCTCAGGTGGCCCGGTGCAGCGGGGCCATTCTTCCCTTAAAGACGCGCTAATACCGAGAACGGGAAGCCGAGGAGAAGACTCTTACCTCCTTTCAGCACCGCCGCTCTGTCCCACACGCTCCTCGCTTCTTCNCCGCCTGAGGGGCGCGGCGCGGTGCGGTGCGGTGCACGCTGGGAGCTGTAGTCCCTGCCGCGCTCCCCTCAGGCGGCCCGGTGCAGCGGGGCCATTCCCCCCTTAAAGACGCGCTAATACCGAGAACGGGAAGCCGAGGAGAAGACTCTTACCTCCTTTCAGCACCGCCGCTCTGTCCCACACGCTCCTCGCTTCTTCCCTCTTCAGCTTCTCACGTGAGGCCTCCCCGCCCAGCGCCCGTGGCGGTGCGTCCGCCCTCGGCTGCCATCTTGGGTGCGGCGGAGCGGGCTGGCGCCGGGCCGGGCTGTGAGGGGAGAGAGCTGCAAGCGGTGGAAGAACTCCTGTTTTTTGGTTGTTTCGTTTAAAGCTGAAGGGAAGGGAGTGCTTGTCATGCTCAAAAATGGAGGGATAATGGCGAGGGGCTGCTGAGGAGAGACATCTCCAGCCAGAGGGCAAAGTCCAAGCCGCGTTCCCGTCCCTGTCCCTGTGCCCAAAGCCTTGTTACCTCAGCGCTCTTGGGGTAGTTTTGCCTTCAGAGGCAACAAGGAGCTTGCAGCCACCATTTTGAGGTGGAAAAGGTGAAAAAAAGACTCTTTCTGGCCATGGGGGACAGGCCTGCTCCTGCCTGTGTGCTGGGCATAGACCTGGGCACCACCTCGGTTAAGGCCGCCCTGTTGGTTGGGGCAGAGCAAGGCCCGGTGGTGGCCGAGACCTGCTCCAGGGAGACACTGGCAAACACCAGTAGCCTGGAAGCTGGACCACAGGTAAGGGCTGGCAGGTAGCACTTTGTGGTTTCATGCTCAGAATAATACTTTTATGATTGCAGGACAACACCCTGCCTTGTCGTGGTGGGGTTGAGTGTCTCCATTTCACAGGCTTCAGTGGGTTTCCTGGGTTATTTCCATTGAATGGTTTGGGTTGGAAGGGTTCTTTTGCTTTGAAAAGACTTCAGAAAAATCTTACACTATCACAAGGATAATCATAGAATAGTTTAGGGACCCTAAAGACCATCTAGTTCCAACCCTCCTACCATAGGCAGGGACACATCCCACCAGGTTGCTCATGCATAGAACGATGGAGGTGGTTGCAGCATGTTTCTGGATGTAATTTAGGAAGTAGAATTTAAATGGTCTCAATTTATGGTTCAATAAAGTGAAGTAAAGCTGTTTGTTCTAAGAAAGGAGGTGATTTTAGGTGATTTTGAAGTGATCATAAGGTGATTTTGAACTATTGGAGCGGGTCCAGAGAAGGGCCACGAAGATGATCAAAGGGTTGGAGCAACTGCCCTATGAGGACAGGCTGTAGGAGTTGGGGTTGTTCAGCCTGGAGAAGAGAAGGCTCAGAGNCATCACTGGAAGTTCCCCATGGAAATAACCAGGAACACTTACTCCTCTTAAATATCTTTACATCCATTGTGTTGGTTGCACTAAAAGAGGATGAATCAGAATCATTAAAAAAAAAAAAAAAGTACCAACATTCCTCTGGTCTAGTATTGTAGTGAGTCTGGTTTTCTGAGGAAAAATACCAAAGAGGCCAGCCTTTCTCACTATTTATGCAGCCAAAAGTATAGTATGCACAGATAGTTCACATCTGCATGTAGACTACATTTGAATAGTTTGTAATCTTCGTGCACAAAGTCATCAAGTAATCTGAATTTTCAAGAGTGTGAAAGCTGGAATACGGGTTCTCTTGTGGCGTGGTTTGGCCAGTTTGCCAAGCAAATCAGTTTGCTGGGTCTTTCTAGGAATAAAATATCCATAAATGAGTTATCAGCATCATTAAAATCAGCAGTGAGAAGGTAGAGATGGTCTTCAGGAAGGTCCAAGGGAGACTGCACAGCAGTCAGAATGTGCAAAAAATCCTCTGTGTCAGGGAAAAAAAGAGTAAAATAAAGATGAACTAATGAAAACATACTGAGATTGTTAATGGATTTAATGTTTTTAATGTTATATTTAAGAGTGGTACCTTAGGAAATTAAGAATTATTTGTCCTTCTCTATAAGAGACTCTTATCTTACTTTCTGCCAGCTAGTACTGGATTTTAGTTTTGGTGGTTTTGTGGGATTTATGCTTTTTTTTCTTTTTTCAATTTAGTACCCAATGTTATTTTAATACATGCTATCAAGCTAAATGAATTCTGTTCTTTGCTTCTGATGAGAAAAGCCTTGTTTAATAAATAAGCTGAGTGAACTCTAATGGTTTCATGCTCAGAATAATACTTTATGATTGCAGGGAATGGAGCAGAATGTTGGAAGAATAATAAAAGCGTTGAATGAGTGCCTTGCTGCTCTTCCTCAGCAGCTTCTCCAAAGAGTCAGCCACATTGGCATTTCAGGACAAATGCATGGGATTGTGTTTTGGAAAAAAGATAAAGGTAACAACAATTCTTTGCCATTCCTGGTGAGAGTTTTGTGATGCTGAAAACAAATTTTTCACACTAATCTGTACAAAGCTTGTCTGTGTTCACTTTGGTCTTCTGTGAAAACAATTAGCAGAAGATTTTCTGTGGGAATATTGCTTTAATTACTGGAATTCCAGCTTCTATCTATATTTAACTGTGTTGTTGACACAGATTAGTCTTACGAGATCCCTGCAGAGTCAGCATAGTTGTCAGTGTGAAGGAGGAATAAGGTGCTTATGGCTTGTTAATTGTTTGTTCATCATGTGCTGTCTGCTGCCAGTTGAAAGAGCCGCTGCATCATGTGAATGACTTTTTGAGGGGGAGAGCAGAACATTATCCACTTGGTAAAACACTTAACTAGCTGTTGCCCAGTATTTCAGCACTTTCTAGTTACTATCAGCTCTGTGTATGCCTTGAAAAATAAACTAGGCTTGATCTNGATTCTGCAGCAGCATTATTAGCAGCTCTGTGAAAAATAAACTAGGCTTGATCTTTGTTAGAATGTGCATAGCAGTAGCCATCCAACAGTGAATATCTCAATGCTCTTTTAAAATGCTGTTTGAAAGAACAGTCGGAGAAGAATTTGAGTCAATATTTTCAGTCTTTTTGGGGTTTTTTCCTTCCTGAAAATATCTCAAGGCATTTGTTTTTTAGGCCATGGACTGTCATGTTGCATTCATCTTGCTGCTTGTGCTTCCATTGATAGGAGATGAAAAGGAATTGTGGTCATGATTGTGAATACTCATCTGCTTGTAGAGCAAAGGGCCAAGAGCAGAGAAACAAAATCCACTACAGTGAGGTAGTCATGTGAGGCTTAGTTGTGCAAATACTCAGATAATCCTTGGGACAGTGACAATATTTGAAAAATTTGAGCCTTGGACTGCCATCCCTGGGAGATAAGGGATGGTCTTGTTGACTTCCTGTAAACCTGCTGAAGTCCAAGGCTTGGATTTCAGAATGTGGTTCAAATGTCATCTTTCTCTTTACATCCTGGTGTGCACATCTGACTAATTAAACAAGTCTTATAATAACAGGATTTCTGCAGATTAGAGAAAGTTTTATTGTAAACCACAAAATAGATTTCCCAGAAGTGCTGGACACTGTCTGTCAAAAGCTGTCAGGTCTTAATTGTTTGAAGAGACACTGTGCTCTTCATCACTGTCTGTAATTTTACATTAAATACTAAAATGATTAGAAAGAAATAAATCCAGAGGCAGATGATGGACTGGAGGAGCTGTTGCTTGTTTTGCTGGTGTCCCTAGGGCTACATAACAAAGCCTCCTGGGTTCATGGTAGACATAGATTCTTAGGTCATATTGGTTAATATTTTATTTCATAAAGCCACATACTGCTTTTCTTTCATTTCTGTCAGGTGGAAAGAGGGCGTTTGCTCTCATTTGTTTAGAGTAGACTAAGTGAATTGGTGCACTTTGGGACACAAATTACATTTCTAATAGCATCCCTTAGAGTTAGATTTATGCTTGATAATATTTCTTAGAATCCATTTAAAACTAGAGAAGCAAATCAGTTAGAAATTCAGCTCAAAATGATTTGACACAACAGGGGACTAAGGGAACAAGAAAAAGATGTGTTTGTGTATTTCACATGGTACTTCCCAGCTTCCACAGTTGCTTTTTACTGTGTGAGTGCAACTTTATATCCCAAGAAAAAAGCTTTTTTAGCCACATTTGTGCTAGTCAGTTGGGCAGCCAGGTCTGTTCTCTGCAGTCCATTGTTAAATACATATAGATCCAAATTTCTTAGTGCTTTGCCTCAAAAGGTCAATAAATTAAATGCTCTAATAAATTATTATAAATTAACCAACTAATAAGTTAGTTGGTTGCTAATATAGCATTCTCTAGGTCATGATGTGGTAGATCCTAGTTGAGGTTTATGTTTGAGAGCATCACATCAGTTCATTGCCTCTCTGAGCAGAACTGTGAATTACTTATATTTTTTTTGGTGAGTCACCTGATATTGAAGTTGTATCATTAATATCTCAAGGTGTAAGTTGCTTGTTCCTCTAGGCAGTGGGAGTGCTTACAGAGAAGGAAGGCTTTGGGTACCATTCTCTGTTTCAGCAAAGGATTAATGCCATTATGATGTTATGCAGAGTTGAAAAGTCTGACTAGTTAACTTGATTTAAATTGCTCTGGCTCTGCTTCTGCTCTTTATCCAATATATTTGACAAATTATCAAGAGTATCCAGAAATGAAGGATGCCAGGCAGACAGCACTGCAGGAAACCACAGGATTTCTCAGATAATGTGTGTTTCAGGTTGCAAGTGGACAGAAGGAGGTGCAGACTTTACCTTTGAGCCAGAGGAGGTCAGTCATCTGGTTACTTGGCAAGATGGGCGCTGCAGTCCCACCTTCCTCTCTTCTCTTCCTCTGCCACAGTCACACATCAGCTTGGCTACAGGATTTGGATGTGCCACAATCTACTGGTATTTAAAGAAGAGGTACATTGTTTCTCAAAAGCTTTTCTGTTATCAGGCTGTTTCTCATCTGGAGTTTAGGTGACAATTCATATTCCTGTAGCATCTTAATGCTGCTACAGGCTGGAGAGTTGTTTTTCTGCAATCATAATATTAATTAAGTATTCAAAGAATATTTGAAGTGGCAGTATTCCATATCGACTGCATGCAGCTGAACACACAAGAGTCTCTGATGTCTTAAAAGTACTATAGATCTTTTTAATAAAAAGAAAAGCTTTTGACCATGTAGTAATAGTGGCTTTAAAGTATCACAAAGTCTTGTCCTTCCTGTTGCTCAGAGGAGCTGTGCTAATGCAGTCTGGATGCTATATTTGTCTTGTGCAGACTGTGAAAAGCACAAACATCTGGTTGCTGCCAGATGCTAAAATAAATAGTTTCTAAATTGGTTGCAGTTCCTTCCTTCCTTAGACGCTGAGATGCTTAGGAGATGTTATGCATGGTCTGCTGTGTTGTGGGATGTTGCAAAGGATGCAGTTTTTCACTTATGACTTGGCATCAGCAAGATTTGCTCTTCATTTTCTCCTTGGTGTGCAGTTTGTCAAAGAGATGATGTCTTCCTGTCACTGAGCAGCGAGCTCAGGTTGAATTGATGGAGGAAAGCTTATTAGATTTTGACTTCTTCCTTCTGTTTTCAATATATTTTGTTTAAAAGCCCAGATTTTCTGAAGTCTTACGATGCAGCTGGCACTATCCATGACTATGTGGTTGCCATGTTGTGTGACCTGAAGAAGCCTCTCATGTCTGTCCAGAATGCTGCCAGCTGGGGATATTTTAATTCCAGAACTAAAAGCTGGAACACTGACATGTAAGTGCTGAGCTCATTCAGTGGGTTTTGTGCATTGCTTGTGGTAGTCACTGTGAACACCTTGGGCCCTAAGTCTGAATGTGGTACAGATAAAACATGATTGAAAGTTATTCCTGATCAATTGTGGTGTGACCTGTACTCAAGAACTATTGAGAGATCACTCTAGTTTGTGAGGGATATGTTTAAATCATAGAAAATCTGGCATAGTATTTTTAGAAATACCTAAGAAAAAAGAGCTGAGACTCATCAGTGAGGCCTTGAATACCAAACTGATCTCTCCCTTTCTGTGGTGGGATGGAGTGGACAAGTGCATGCTACAAGAAGTCTGAGAGGGAATCTATTTATTTTACTTATTTTAATCATTTGCTCTTTCAGGGCTGAGTGCTAAGACCTTAAATATTTCAGGGCTTAGGTTAGGCCAGGACCCCAAGGTGTAAAGATCTGCTCGTGAAGGTATGAAAGAGTGACAGAAACTTGCATTTGACTTACTCAACTTTTACTAAACTGGTAAACTGGAGTGTAGTGTATTTTGATTATGTAAGGAATTTAGAATTTAACTTTATGATTTGGTTTTGAACCACTAANCTCAACTTTTACTAAACTGGAAACTGGTAAACTGGAGTGTAGTGTATTTTGATTATGTAAGGAATTTAGAATTTAACTTTATGATTTGGTTTTGAACCACTAACTGCATGACAGCTTAAAGTTCTTTGATACTTAGAGATTACTTTTTTAATTTCGGGCTGTTTTTGTCCCTTTACCCTGGAACTGCTTGTCCTTATGACATCAGCAGGTTAAACTTGCTGAACATGAACTGCTGTATAATCTCAGGAACTCAGATTGCATATAAGGGAAGGCTATTTATTTTTCTGGAGTGTTCTTAGCTTACCCAGCCTGCTGAACTGGAATGTTGCCCCTTTCCAAGACAAAGGTGAAAGCATCCATAAATTCAGCCCCACACATGTATGGCCAAGCTCACCTGTGAAGTTTTTGTGGTCACACTGTGCATTCCTCTGCTGCTTTCCTGCAACAGTATTGCTCTGCTTGCAGACTGAAAAACTCCAGCTTTCCTCTTCACTTGCTTCCAGAGGTGGGAGACCCTGGCATTGTTGCAGGTAGGACAATCTCTGCATGGCATGGAATACCCAAAGGAGCAAAAGTAGGAATTGCTCTGGGAGATTTCCAGTGCTCTGTTTATTCCTGTCTGGCTGAGAGGACTGATGCAGGTAGGATGATTTTGATCTCCTGATTTTCTTGTCTTCCTTTGGGATAGCCTAGAAAAGCTCTGATTTACATTTTTTTGTTTGTTTTTCTTTTGTATTCTAGTTCTGAATATCAGTACTTCTGCTCAGCTGACTGTCTCAATGCCCCCGGGTTTCCAACCTCCAGAAACACCAGATCCCTCCTCTGCTGTTACTTATTTTCCCTATTTCAATGGTGACTACTTGGCAGTGGCAGCATCACTTAATGGGGGCAACGTGCTGGCAACATTTGTGGACATGGTGGCACAGTGGACAGAAGAGTTAGGTGAGCAACTTCAGTGATAGTTTAAGATTAAAATTTGGATAGGATCAGCAAGGTAAAAGGAAGTTAAGGTGAAGGAACAAGCCTAAAGCTGTTTATAGTGCCCTATAAAGAACAAGGATGTAGTTCTTGAGTCACACTTCTTGGATCTCTGGAATTTCCATTTGTGAACATGCTGGGCCAATCATGCTTGGACTCCACATTGCCTCTGGGTTTAGGTTTCTTTTATTTCAAGAACATGAGGGGATTATTTTTTGCAAGTTGTTTTACAGAAGGGAAGGATAACAAATTTGAGGACAGCCTCTAATTTTGTATAACTGCAGTCCAAAAGAGTTCCTTGATTAGATCCATTTTCCTTTGCTGGATATTTTGCAGCACTCTAATGGATATTAAGATTCAGATTCATGTAATATCTTCTAAATGCTTTAAACATGGTCATCTTGGTTTTTTTTTTTTCTCTTTTTTAATAATCTCTTAGGTTTTGCAATATAGAAATAAGCTCTGAAATAATTCTTTCAGTGTGTACTTGATGTGAACTTTGTGTTCACATGAACTCCAGCCATTAGAGCCTTTAAAGATGTTGGTTGGTGTAACTTAGCACAGTATAATCAGCAAGGAGTAGCTTTTTTCCTTTTTTCTGGAGTTGTATTCAATGTGCCATCTGGCTTATTACAGTGAAAAAATAAAAGCTTGTGTTTATTTGTGTATTATCAAGAAAGGCAGTAGTTGTAACCAGAAAAAGATCTCTAGAATCAAAATTGGGTGAGGGAACTGTTTTGTAAACCTGGAAAAAGAATTACCTTTGGGACAGAAAAGAAGCCAAACAATATTTGTGCAACAGATGATCAGCTTTCCTTTGAAATCTCCACACCTAAGATACATTAGACCCCTTCAGATTAGTAACCTGGTGTTTCCCATCTGCAGGGCTGCAGATCCAGGAGTCTGCCATCTACACCAAGATAATCCAAGCAGCCTTGGCCCAAAATGACAGCAAACTCTCAGTCCACCCAACTGTGTTTGGAGAGAGACACATTCCTGAGCAGTTGGCATCAGTGAGCAACATCAGTGTCTCTGCCCTCTCCCTGGGCCATGTAACCAGAGCTCTGTGTCGTGGCATCATTGAAAACCTCTCTTCCATGTTACCTGTGCAGTGCCTGATGGAGATGGGAGTGAGGAGGATTTTGGGGAGTGGAAGTGCTCTTGCCAGGAACGAAGTGCTGAGGCAAGAAGTGGAAAGGATTTTTCCATTCCCTGTGGTTTATGGGAAGGATGTTGATGCTGCTGTGGGGGCTGCTATGGTGATGTTCCACAGAATATAAAATCATTGTTTGGAATGGCCTGAAATGGAGCTTCCCCCTTTTTTTTAATTTTTTTTTATTTTCCTGACTAATTCTTTTTTTCCTTTTCACTTTTTCTGGAGTTGTATTCAATGTGCCATCTGGCTTATTACGAGCGAAAAATAAAAGCTTGGGTTTAATGTCTGCTTCTGGGTGTACACATTTCACTGCTCTGTCATTTCCATTTGTGAAATGAGAAGTAATTATCAAATTTGACTGAGTGACTGGAAGAGATCCATTAACTTTCTCCTTAAAATGATCCTTCATGTATTTCTTGGTGGGAAATATATTTAGCAAGGCTGGGAGAGATGAGTAGCTGTCTGTAACTTTGACTGATGTTTTCATTAGAGGCTTCTTGTCCTCAAGCTGTCTCGTGGTATAGAAACATATGGGCAGCAGACCAGGATGTCAGCCTTGTTGGGAGAGTTTGGTGGCTCTTGTAGAGTGAACACTGCCAATTTTCACTTGTTGCATGCTGTAAAAGATGGAATACAACCTAGGCTTGTGTTGAAAATAATTAAAATAAAGCATGGAGAATTCTTTCTGTGGTTACCCAGGTCAGGTGCTATGGATTGATGTCAAATTCATGGCTAAGTTAGCACAATGTTTGGAGATGTATGGAATCCAGGGCTTATATCCAAGTGGAAAATGCATTTGTAGGGTGGGAGTTGTCCTAAATTGACATCCATAATTATATTATGTTTGGGTTTTGGCTGAAAACATTGATACTTTTTCAGTCTAAAATAAAATGGAAGGACACCTTTTTTTGCTCAAATGAAATTAGGAAGCAAATAAGATAGTTTTATTTTATTTAGATAGAAACAACTATTTCAACTGAAATATGGAAGTGTATTTCTGTCTTGCACATCACTGACTTATTTTTATAGCGAGAAAGCTCCTCTGAAGTCCTGATTAGAGATTAATTTCCATCTCCCTTCATGCATCTATTCCATGCTGAGTTTAAGAAACTATGTAAGAACTACAGGGAAAGTGTAGTCTAAAGGTTTTAAAGAAGTCTGAATTTGGTATTTTCACTTGAATATTTCTTACTGTAAAATATTTTTGTATCAGCAGATCTGATTTCATTTTTATTGAATAACTGGAAAGAGCTAATAATAGTGTTCCAGCTTGCTGTTAACCATGAAATCAAGAGGTATTTCTTTCTGGAAACTGGTAAAATTCTGGCCTGGTTGGAAGTTTCATTCGCAAAGGTAAGACTATCTCTGACCTGGAGGCCAAAGAGGCTTTAGATACATTTTTAAGATCTCTGCTGATGTTTTTTTTTTCCATTTGTGTTGATGGAGAAGGTTTTAGTGGGTAAAATCACTCCCAAGCACAGAAGTTTCAACATATTGGATGCAGGCCCAAGAAAAAGGAATAAATTCCTCCTTGTTTATTTTGATAATTATTCACATTTCCTTATAAGCTTACACCTTTAAACCAGGTCCCTGCTGAGATGGAACATGGTATGTCCAACAACTGTTCCAAAAAACAGTGGAGTGCTGCTGGAAAGGAGGAAATAACACCTACACAAGAAACACACATCAAGAAGATGATGAAGGAGGCATCAAAACTCAGAAAACAGCAGAAAGCTCCTGAATTGTGTCCATCAGAGCTCAGCAAGGCTGGAAGGAGCCTTCCTGGAATGGGAGAAGAGAGAAGAGATCAGCAAGAACCTAGAGGTGGGACAACAAGACACTCCACTGATCCATATGGTTTTCTTTCTTAATCTGCTTTGGAAAAGTTGAAGGAGTTAATGTTGAAGAAGGCACTTGGCTCAGCAAAGCTCCAGGAGCACCAGTTAAGGACCTGAGCTCCATGTTATCTGTCCTTATGCATTAATAAATAGGCATTTTGTCTAAGTACAATGCCATTGGGTTTTTTAAGTAATATAATTAGTTTGCTATTAAATAGGCAAACATATTGTTCTTTCATACCTAGGCATACTAGAAATACAGCTGCCTTTTGTAAAGCAAAAACCAAATAGATCATTAAATTATTCAATGACACTTCACTTGAAACCTCAGGACCTTCTAGTCCAACAGCCACAGCTAAACCTGCTGGAAAAGTTATTTAGACTAGTTTTTTGGCAGAAAAGTCTTGTGTAAATGATAGATTTAACAATATAAGGCACAGTTCTTCAATTTAAAGGGTGTTAGATTCATCCTGGATTAGATAAGAATTTTTTTTTCTAATGGCTTTAACATTTGATCGTGTTATATATAATTTAATTGAATAAAATGTGGTAGGAACACGCCCTTATTCCCCCTCAACTCTATTCAGAATAAATTTAGTTTTAAAATACTTGGTGGGGCTTTACAGCAGCTACCCAAGAAAGATGTCAAGAAGGACAACTGATGTCAGAGAAGAGCCTCTGACATATTTTACAAAGTTTATAAATTGAGATGAAACTATAACTCCCAGGAAGAATTATCTGGTGGTTTGGGTTTGTTTTGGTTTGTTGTTTTTTTTTGTAGGCTTGAGTGTATTTATGAAGAGGAAATCTGGAGGAAAAATATCCATTACTAAATGCAATTAAAGGGGAGGAAAAAAAAAAAACAACTCCCTGCAATTCTTGTAAAGAGCTTTGCTAAACTCCTGGGAATAGAAGCAAAATGATGCTTCTGCTTCCAGAATGGTTCTTAATGATCTTACAGCTCCATTCCCTGTTCTTCCAGTGAACTTCCCTTGATTCTAAAAAATCAGCAGACACACAGAACGTTTTTACAGACAAATGGAGAAGCAAACTGAGGGCTTTTCAATCCAGGCACCTTGAAGGAGGAATATCTGGCACTGAATACATCAGAGAGGATTTTTACTGAGACTGGAAATCTGCTGGAAGACGGGAATTTTACATTATTTGTGAGTTCTGCATGTTATATTTCAATAGCATGATTGTTAGTTCATTGGGAATTCATTAGTATTTATCAGAAGTTGTGATGTGATTAGATGTTCTGAAAAAATATTTCCTTATTTATTGAACTTCACTGTAGATAGGCTTCAAAGAGTTCAAGCAGGTCATGCATTTTTTAGGACAATTTTTTTTGTTTTTAAAGAATGCTTCCACAGAATTTTAAAGGTTATCTCCCATGATGATGAAGATAAAGCATGAAATTTGTGAAGATATTATCAACAGGGTTTAGAAATGAGAGCATATAGTAATTAAGCCAAGTTTGAGCACATTGCTGGGGAGACAGGATTGAGTATATTTTAATGATTCTCAGCTATATTCCATTGTATTTTTTAGAAAATAGTTTTTCATAACTTTTTCACTCAAGTAATTGTCTTTCTTTATTTTTACTTGCATGTANTTCTGTTGCCATCTCTCTGGTGGTTTTGGTTCAATCCACATTAATTTAAATAAGATAAAATATTTTAATAATACTCAGCTATATTCCATGGTATTTTTTAGAAAACAGTTTTCATAACTTTTTCACTCAAGTAATTGTCTTTCTGTATTTTTACTTTCATGTTCCAAATGAAAGTATTTTTCTATAGATCATTTTTTATTTACAGAGCAATTACATTAATAACTTATGTTGATCTTTCAGTGTGATTCTAAGGACACAAAGAGCTTGAAAGATGAGGACACAAGCTGCAGTCATTAGTGTTTAATCTATGCTCTTTTGCTGGTTTTCAGTAGCATGAAGATGAACGTTTGTCTGATTTTAGAAGTTTGATAAGAAGGCAAAACCAAACCAAAAACCTTCTCTACTTCCAGTGGAGGATATTTGTTAGCTTGTGTTGAACTCCTTGTGGTTGCAAATCAGACAAGATTAGATGTGTGGCCTTATCTGTGGTAACCTTACCCTTTCTGACTCTCATGTTTGAGGTGATGCTCACCTCCCAAGAGACACACAACCTAGTTTTCATCTAGCACTGCCTTAATTCTGTTAAGTTTTAAGCAGAAATGCTTAATTCCTTAATTAATTAAATCCTTAATTGTGTTAAGTTCTAAGCTTTGCAGAGATGTGACTGGCAAACTTTGGCTTGTTTCATTCTGAGATGGGCAACAAACAGCAGAGAGGTAACAACTGACTGAGCTGTTCCATCTCTGAGCACAGTGAATTTCTGTCCATCTGTCTTGCTTCTGGCATGAGGGCAACCCATCCTTCCCCTATTATTTGGCCCTACAAAGTGCTGACTCGAGTCATGTCCTTCCTCACAGACTGCCTGCTCATCATGCCTTCCATTCTTGAGAAGATGAAGAAACTTGGCAGTTCTGACGTGGAGGAATCTGAAGTGACAGATGAACACACAGATGGGGAGGATTCCACCCAGGAAATGCCTGATTCCCTCCAGGGTACACACTGCACCAAGGTGCAGCCACCCAAAAGCAACATCTTTGCAAGACGTGGACGCTTTGTGATGGGGGACAGTGACAAGGACATGGCTCCCATGGACTCCTTTTACCAGATGGATCACCTCATGGCACCTTCCATCCTCAAATTTCATGCCAATTTAGAGAGGGGGAAACTTCACAAGTAAGTTAGTCTTGTAAGGTTTGGTTGTAATGAGTAGTTTGACAGCACCAGGCTGTGTTTCTTAGGTCACTATTTATTCTCTCTGCATGAGCATGCTTGGTTTTTTTTTCAGTTTCACTGTTTTCTGTGCCAAAATAAGAAGTTTTGCATCTGAAAGTGATGTTAGCTGTTGTCTTTTCACATCTCTGAAATGGATTTAGGCCTTCATTCACTTGCTTGAAGCTGATGGGCATCCTACAGAATGGAGAACATGGATTTCCAAGCTTGCATTTGGACTGTTGTGCTTCAGTGCCTCTCTTAAGTCTTTTTCTCAAATTTTCAGCAAAAGACACCTGATTTTATAACGTTGCCTGAAGGTCTCGTAGACTTTGCAGATCCATCTGTGCTAATCTGTAGTGCTTGCTGCTTCACCCAAACAAATGAAAACTAGTGTTCTGGTAGTTTATAAAAATTCTGCTGTAATTCTGACCTTAAGTAACTGAAATTTACCCTCCTTAGGCTCCTGTCTACGGATTCCATCACAGGTTGCTCAGAAAAAGCTTTTAAATTTTACGACCGTAGAAGAATCTTTGATGCTGTAGCCCAAGGCAACATAAGGGACCTGGATGATTTGCTGCTGTATCTTAACAGAACATTGAAGCATCTGACAGATAATGAGTTCAAAGGTACTCTTAGGTGTCACAAACCTTATGTTGCCCTCATAGGTTTGTAACCACTTCTATATAGCTGCAATCTGTTTATGTTTTAGAGCCAGAAACTGGGAAAACCTGCTTACTGAAAGCCATGCTGAATCTGCATGATGGGAAAAATGATACCATTCCCATGCTGCTGGACATTGCAAGGAAAACTGGTACTCTGAAAGAATTTATTAATGCAGAGTACACTGACAACTACTACAAGGGTAAGAGAAATGGCTGCTACAGTGAATGCTCTTGGTGCTAAGACTGAAGATGAGGTTCTTCTGCATGAAGCCTTATGCCTGAGAATGCAGCACCTCAAAGTTCTGGTGTGTGCTTTGCATCAGTGCAATTGTACCAGGGCTGTGTTTTGCAGCTTTATGACATTTTTGGTGTCCAGTGATTTAATAGCAAGCTCAGGGGATTTGCATTTGCTCTCTGTGCTGTCTTTTTTGTTCCTATTCTAGAGCTGCTCAGTCTGAAAAGCTCTCAGTTCTGCCATCTTATGTGGATCTGAATAAGTTGTGGTGCCTGAAAGCTCTAAGCTTTCTAAATGTGAAAGATTTCTGTCTGATGAGTGTCTCTGTAGGCCAGACTGCACTTCACATTGCCATTGAAAGAAGAAACATGTACCTGGTGAAGCTCTTGGTCCAGAATGGAGCAGATGTTCATGCAAGAGCCTGTGGGGAGTTCTTCAGGAAAATCAAAGGGAAACCTGGCTTTTATTTTGGTAGGGGTGAGCCCAGTATGGGCTTTATTGATTTATCCTACTGTTATCCAAATCACAAGCTGTTAAATAATCCTGTGTATGTGGGACTGGAGGCTTAGAACTACCAGATGGGCTGTTCCACCTCTTCTTCCAAATATTTACTCCCAAAGGCTGAGATCATAAAGAAACACAGTTGGTGGTCAGTGATGTAAAGTGTGAGCTTGATGTCTGCATCCTTTTTGGTCACTGTATCCTTCTGTTTGCTCTTCATTCAGTGCTTTTTTTAAGCAGCCATGTTTCTGTGATGCAGTTCAACCTAAGGAAATTATATTCTAACATCTATCTCAGGAATTGGTGCTATGTTAGATAGGGAAATTGACCTTCTCATGATGAAAGCATGATCTTTTTTGTTTATGGATGTGTCATAATGAGCCTTCTGACCACTAATTCTCATTTGTTGCCTGTAGGGGAGCTGCCTTTGTCCCTGGCTGCCTGCACCAACCAGCTCTGCATTGTCAAATTCCTCCTGGAGAACCCCTACCAGCCAGCTGACATTGCTGCTGAGGACTCCATGGGCAATACAGTCCTGCACACTCTGGTGGAGATTGCAGATAATACCAAGGATAACACCAAGTTTGTTACCAAGATGTACAACAACATCCTGATCCTTGGTGCCAAAATCAACCCAATGCTGAAGCTGGAAGAACTCACCAACAAGAAAGGGTTGACTCCATTAACTCTGGCAGCCAAAACTGGGAAGATAGGGGTAGGTGAGCAAAGGTGTTTAAGTGTGCCATTGCTATATATGAGATTATACAGGCTACATGCAAAACATTCACACAGGACAAATTTTATCATAGAATCATAGAANGTGTGTGTATTTTATCATAGAATAGTTTGGGTTGGAAGGGACCTTAAAGATCATCGAGTTCCAACCCCCCTTATTGTTGGAGCCTTTTGGTTAAGAGGGTTTGATACTGCAGTTTATTGTGTAAAACTCTACAAATTGTGTTTGTGTCTGTGCCCAGCTGTTTACTTCAGATTTTATAGTTCTCCAGTGGTTTGCCTTCAGCACAGTTACACTGGAGAACAATTATCTGTCCTGTCTTGTGGAGACACTGAGGAGTTAAGGAGTCCATTAGCACTGAAATGTTGGTTGTTCTTTTGCAATTAGATTTTCGCCTACATCCTCAGACGAGAGATCAAAGATCCCGAGTGCCGACACTTGTCTAGGAAGTTCACTGAATGGGCTTATGGACCTGTCCACTCTTCTCTCTATGACCTGTCCTGCATAGACACCTGTGAGAAAAACTCTGTGCTGGAGATTATTGCCTACAGCAGTGAAACACCAGTGAGTATGCACCTCTCTGGGCTTTTTGTTCACAGGCTGGGGCACTGCTGGGAGCAGAAATCTCCCTTCCTGAGTTTAAGGGCACTAGAGGGAACATTTGCTGTAGAATCATAGAATAGTTTGGGTTGGAAGGGACCTTAAAGATCATCAAGTTCCACCTCCCACTAGATCAGGCTGCTCAGTGCCTCATCCAGCCTGGCCTCAAACACCTCCAGAGAGGGGGTATCCACAACCTCTCTGTAGATAAGCATAATTTGCTATTTTCAAAGCCCAGTACATACTCGTGCCTTCAAACCTGTCTTCTTTCTGTGGCTCAGAACCGTCATGAGATGCTGCTGGTGGAGCCCCTGAACAGGCTGCTGCAAGACAAGTGGGACCGCTTTGTCAAACACTTATTCTACTTCAACTTCTTCGTCTATACTCTGCACATCATCATCCTCACTGCAGCTGCTTACTATAGACCCGTGAAGAAAGAGGGGAAGGTATGTTATTGCTGTCATGTATCAGGGGAACCAGCAGTGCAGATCTGCCTCCCACCTGAATGTTGGCTCCTAGTGTCAGAATTTCCCTCCAGATTTTGGCCTGCTTGCTTTCTAGTCTTTCCCCTTGCTCCAACACATTCAGAAACTTCACTTATTCCCTTAGAAATATAGTTGCTTTCAACTGCTGACAAAGCCAGGTCTTTCCCACCCCCAGTTCTGCTGAAAGTGTCTGTGTTCCTGTCTTCCACAGCCTCCCTTCACGTTTGGTCACAGCACTGGGGAATATTTTCGAGTGACTGGAGAGATCCTGAGTGTACTGGGAGGTCTCTATTTCTTTTTCAGAGGGGTAAGATATTTAAAAATTTTCCTTCTTGCTGCTTGGGAAGATGCTAAGGTAATTCATGTTTTAGTTTTCTCTTTGGCCTGACTGGGAGTTCTAAAGTTACTAAGAATAAGTGATTGACTTCAAAAGACACTTTGGACACAATGTTACTGGAAGAATCTTCCCTAGTTCTTGTGTCAGTGTTGGTTTTGAGCTGTTTTTGTGAGATAATTTATTGTAACAGTCTCCTTGTGTAGTTGGCATTGCTTAGTTGATAGATTCTCATGCAATACTTAATCCTCAGATGCAAAGCTGAGGTTTTCATTCCCCTCTTTTTCTTTTTCCAGATCCAATCTACCGTGCAGAGGCGCCCATCATTCAAGTCCCTGATAGTTGACAGCTACAGTGAGGTTCTTTTGTAAGCTCTGATATCTTTAATTGCATTTTGACATGAAACAGATGAGTGTGAGAGATCTGAAGCCAGTTGTAATAGATAGATGCTTTGCTATCTATTCCTGGGTCCTAAAAAAAAATCCTTGCCTCCTTTGGAGGTAAAGCAAATGAAAAGTCTGCAAGTTTAGAGGCTGTGTCATGCAGCAGAACAGATCTTCAAAGCATCTATGTATGCATTTGATAGGCAGAAATCCTCCCATTCTGAAAGGGAGCTTTGTCTCTCCATAATTTGGGCTTTTCCCAGTTGGGGTGCAGCCAATCAGGGCAATTTCATGAACCCATAGAAAGAGGAAGAACTAAATAGATGTTTTCAAGGGCTTTTCTTCCCTCCAGTCACAAGGATGAGCAAGGATAGACTACAGAAGTTTGCATGTGGGGAAAGTGAGGAGTTTGCAAGAGGAACTGTGGGATTTGAGAAGGGAAAGGTTGAAGGGCAGAGAGGAAGTTCCTGACAAGGCTATTTTTGTGTGTTAAGAGAATCTCTCATTCTGCTGTATGACTTTGTGGATCTCCTGTTCCCACCACCTGTGGCCAGCTCAGCACTCTGCATTCAGACCATGTTTGTCTTTCAGCTTTGTTCACTCCTTGCTCCTCCTGAGCTCTGTGGTGCTGTACTTCTGTGGCCAGGAACTGTATGTGGCTTCCATGGTCTTCTCCTTGGCTTTGGGCTGGGCTAACATGCTGTACTACACCCGTGGCTTCCAGCAGATGGGCATTTACTCTGTCATGATTGCCAAGGTCAGTCCAGTGAGTAGGTGATGAGGGCAGGGGAGTGAGTGCTTAAATATGCTGCCAGCAGCCCCATTTCCAGGAGAGAAGATGACACATCTACCTCCAGCAGGCCACTGGGACATCTCATAGCTTGACTCATCTATATTTGTGATCAATTTCAAGTTGTGTGGATAAACCTCCTGCTCCTTATCCATACATTTTAGAGCAGTTTTGAAATTATTATGACCTGCCATGGTTGAAAATAGCTGCAGGGATGAAAGTGGGCTGAGAATGGTGCAGACTGTGAAGCAGCACAGTATCTACCAGCTTGAAAATTCTTTACTTGCACTTAGGTGTGTAACAGAAAACCATTAGCTAAGAGGCAATAACTGGCTAATAAACCTCTGTATGTGCCTTAGCCAATGAGCCCAAGAGAGGAAGAAAGATGCAACAGTCTCAATGTGATTTAAACCCTCCAAGAGGAAACAATTTGCCATGTCTTGCACTTAGGTGTGAACTGTTGCAGAATAACAGAGAAAAATGTTTTCTGTACCAAAATTCATTATCTCAGCAGGATAAACAACAGTGTAATGCATGAACAGCCAGATCACAGCAAAAGCCTCTTGAGCTGAAGCAGTATTTTCTACAAGGTTTTGTTGCACTTTATATTCAGAGTCTTAGCAATATAAAAATCTTCTGTTCCCTCCTTACAGATGATCCTTAGAGATTTATGTCGCTTCATGTTTGTCTATCTTGTGTTCCTCTTGGGATTTTCTACAGGTAATATCACCCTTGGAGTTTCATTTTATTATCTTAAAGAACCTCAGAAAGTTTTATTTTTCAGGTGCCTTAGACTTTTTGTCTCCCACTAAAAATAACAAATTAACCTAATTATAAAAATAATCTTCAGAGTAACAATTACATATAGTTATTCAGTTTTCTATTGCTAGGTGTCAAACTGCTTTGCAAAGGTGAATATATAGAAGATGACTGTTTTACAGATAAAAGTTTTATCTATTTTACAGATAAAAATGAGACATCACCTCCTGAGAGGGTGTCAGTTAAGGGGAATATTTTATAGAGCAATTTCACTGGGACAGTGCACTCTAAAGATAACATTTCTTACCTTTATGCTTGTTTTCATTGCTTGCAATGATCTTAAATAGTAAAAAATGTGATTCCTCTTTTGCAACAGCTGTGGTGACTTTAATTGAAGATGACAACGAGGGGCAGGAGACCAATAGCTCAGAATATTCCAGATGCTGCCACGTGAAACGGGGCCGCACGTCTTACAACAGTCTGTACTACACCTGCTTGGAGCTTTTCAAGTTCACCATTGGGATGGGGGACCTGGAGTTCACTGAGAACTACAGGTTCAAGTCTGTGTTTGTTATCCTCCTGGTTCTCTATGTCATCCTTACCTACATCCTCCTGCTCAACATGCTGATTGCACTGATGGGGGAAACTGTCAGCAAAATTGCACAGGAGAGCAAGAGCATCTGGAAACTGCAGGTGTGTTGTCTCTGTGAGGCTGCTATCCAGGAAAGGGTGCAAGAAATCCTAAAAAAAATTCAGAGAGGGTAATAAGGAACTGATGTGTTCAAAATAATAGATTGTCACTTCTTTCTGCTTTTCCCTGAACAGTTTCTAAACAGCAAATGTTAGTTCTTTTTCCATGTGTATTTGATGTTTTGCCTGAGCAGATGTTCCAAGTGTTCTGCAGATGTTCAGAATTTAAGAAGAGAAGTATTTTTCTAATTAGACAGAATTATTTGGGCTTTTGATGATGGAAAATCCTGATCAGAGTATGAAGACGCAGGCATTATGGAAGGGAGAAAACAATCTTTACCAGAATCTCAAAGTCATTAGTTTTTTTGTTTGAGAAAAGAACTTCATAGTTCTAACTACAAGGCAGTAATTGAGCATTTTTAATAACACAGTCACAGAGAGTGATGTCTTAGAGATTATTATATTGCCTGCTCTAAAAAGGTGACAATAAAAACTCAAATATTTTTAAAATAAAGGGGGAATTATGACTTTGAAACAGCAGCCTCACAGTGATTTGCTTTTTTTTCTACCTTATAGAGAGCTATCACAACCTTGGATATTGAAAACAGCTACTTGAACTGTTTGAGGCACTCATTCAGGTCTGGGAAACGAGTCTTGGTGGGGGTCACACCTGATGGGCAAGATGATTACAGATGGTGCTTCAGGTAAGATGTTTGGATGTCAAATTAATCTTTTATAGACAAACAAGATTCAGGTATCTGGGAATAGGAAGAACCTGTAGCACTCCTCTGAAATGTAGAGGCACCAACACTGTCAACAGTGGTCAATTTAATCTTTTTTTTGTGCCAGATCTGAGGGTGAGATGTGGCAGTTTGTGATGCAAACACATTATTGAGTTGTCTGTTGATCCTTAAACAAGGTATTTTTTTTGTTGTTGTTGTTCTCTCCTTTAGGGTGGATGAAGTGAATTGGTCCACGTGGAATACTAATCTGGGCATAATTAATGAAGACCCTGGGTGTTCTGGGGACCTCAAACGAAATCCCAGTTACTCTATTAAGCCTGGCAGAGGTGAGAGTATCAGGAACCTACATCCTAGGATGGGCCACACATTGAGGATTAGAAGCTGCCCCAATTAATTGCTTAGAGGACAACCAGTTTTATGCACTTAGTGGTAATGGCTGTAGCTAAGGTAATGGCATTTTCAATCAGCACAAAATGTAAAGGATTAAGGAAGCTCATTATTCACATGGCAGTTTTACTCTCTGCAATATAGAGTCATCACCCTGATCACAGATTTTACAAAGCAGATAATATGTGTAAATCCTGAGGAGATGGAGCAGTGTATGATGGCAGCCAAATAACCAAGAAGCTGCTTTGAACAGTATGGAGAAGAAAACCACAACACCTTTTTGCTTCTTTTTTTCATCAGCTCTCTATCTAAAACACTTAAGTATTTTCTTCTCTTTCTATGGGGAGAAAAAAAAATTAAGCTTTCTTTTCCTTTTTAGTTTCAGGGAAAAACTGGAAAACTTTGGTTCCCCTTTTAAGAGATGGGAGCAGGAGAGAAGAGACCCATAAACTACCAGAAGAAGACAAATTGAAACCTATTTTGGAGCCTTACTATGACCCAGAAGATTCTGAGACATTGAAGGAGTCAATTCCAAAGTCAGTCTAATCTTATTTTATTTTTAAGGAGAAGGTTAATTCTAGTTGCCCACTTTGTTCCTCACAACCAGACTATTGGAGCACTTCATTGAAAAAGAGGGGGAATTATGGAAAAAGATCAGAGGACATGGGAAATTACCATGTGGAAGGGTTTGTTAAGTGTGCTAAATAAACTATTTGTTGTTTAAGTTCATGTTTTCATGGTTATTTTTAATATAAATCTGCAGGAAACTGTTTTTACCTCTTTATGATGGTGGATATCAGGTTGATAATATAAAAATAACGAAAGCACCTGTAGAAAAATAATCACTCTACTCCCTGAACGTAGTGGATTTTATGCCTGCTGTCTGATTTTAGATTCTTTTTCTTTTAAAAAGTATTATTATGAGCAGCTACAGATGCCCTGATTTTGTGGAATTGGTGAAGGGCTCATAAAAGAGCAGTAAAAGTCAGCAGCAGCCTGGAAATTAAAGTTTCTTGTAAAGGAGATAAATAAAAGGGGACAGAGTGGAAGAATATAAAATAATGAGTGATCTAGAGATGTTGTTATTCATAACACAAGAACAAATCCCCTCTGTGAAATTGTAAAGGTTGAATAGTCAAAATCAATGAAATAAGTGTTTCTCTTCCACAGTCTGAGTAAACTCCAGAATTCACAGTTATTGTTACCAAGGCTGAAGGCTTAACAAGATCCCAAATTTGACATTTATTTAGATAACAGATGAACTTTGCACAAAGTAAGAGATAGTGGTTATAGAGAATATAACTTTCAAAGGTCAGATGTATGATAAAGTATAACAGTAATCATCTTGAAATCAGAAAGTTTTTGTTCTTGACTCTGACAGCAACAACAAGAGGAAAAAGCTGCAAATCCACCCATCTGTATTTACAAAAAGAAATCAGGAAAAAATATCTGAGAGAAAAAAATAGGCAGATGTTACCAAACTAAAGATAGGAGCCCTGGAAAGAGAGGAGGAAAGAATAGGAGGAACTTTGGCATCCCAATGAATATGGCTGGACAGAAAGGAGTTAAAGAGAAGAAAATTTGTCTTAGCTGGCCCAATATTTCAAGTGCTGGAGTTGTGCAGCTGTGTTGGCCAAGAAAAGGTAAATTATTTTCCCTCTTTCCTTGTGGTGTGTCACTAAAGCTCTTAAACTTAACAGCCTTTAAAGCACGAGTGTGCATGTACAGCTGTCATTTTACCAACAAGGTTTTTAACCAGTTTGAGCACCTGAACTATTTCTGTGAGTGCATTTGAAGTTCAGCTGTGCTGAAGTTCCCACAGTGCTCACAAGGTACCACTGCAATATATTTCAGCTGCTTTATTTGAATGAGTAGCTCCATCTAGAGGGCTAATAATTCCTTTTTTCTTAACATCATTCAGGACAAACATATCACTGCACACTTCATATAGAAGTTTCCACCCTGTAATTTTTACTCGAGGTTTTTTTATGCTTCACATTGAACAAGACAAGAGGCAAGCCTGTCATAGTACAGCTAAGTAGGCAAGACAGGCTGAGACAGTGAAATAATTTACTATTAAATGAGAATTTATTATTAACTGAGAATTTATTATTTAAACTATTGTAGAAAGGGGCTGACCAAAGAAATCAGTTGATTGTCTCCATGCCAGGGTGCATAGAAATGCCCTTGCAAGTCAAGGTGTGTGTTTCTTCAGGCAGACTGTGTGGGATGTCTGTGAGAGACATCCTTGTTCCAGGGAGCACCAATGCTCACTGTCACATCAGAGGGGTGCAGCAAGCCCTTAGGGAAGAGAGGTGGCTTGTCAGGAAGCATTTGTGCTTGACTAAGACCATTACTATTCCTAGACATCTCCTCTGGCTGAAGAGGAGATTGGCTTTGCAATAAATTGGGTGGTTTTGTGGAGATTCTGCTGACCTTAGCAGAAATACTTTATGTAGCCTTGCAGAATCCATGTCTTAGGTGCTTGGGGTGACCTTTAGTTTGTGTAATTATTTCACACTGAATATGGTTCAGAAACAGCATGTGGTTGCCATGTTGTTCCTTGAGGCTTGCAGGTGATAAAAATCTGTCCTTTCACATCAATTTCTGTCCACGACAAGTAGTTAATATGAGATGACCAGGTTCAGCAGCTCCAAATAATCTCACTGGTTTAAAAGCAGAAGGCATGAAGGGTGTTTATGTGCTATTGGCGTCAACTGTAATTATAAAGGACTGGAGATGTGGGATGGGAGAGAGCAAGGAAAGGTGAACTGGACAAAGGCTACACTTTGCCAGGAGCTAAAAAGGGCTAAAGAATGTGTGGGGAAGCAAAAAATGTCATCTTGGTATTTTATTGAGTTGCCTAACTCAAGATGCAGCTTGTCCAGTCAGCCAAATAGACTGAATCTGTAGGCTCCAATAATTTCTGAATCAGTTAGAAAAAAAAAACCCATACATCCTACCTGAAAAACTTAGACCCTGTTGTTTGTCTGCACTTACTGGCATTGGAGTCTGAATAGCTTTTCTCCTAATGAAACATTAATGTTAAAATCCCTTCTCAGGCAGCACAGTGCTAATTTTTAGTGGGGTCCATGGATGACACCACAAGAGGGCTCCCACACTATGTGCAGGGATGCTGCCTCATCCCAATGGGGTACCCCATAACTGACTTGCCCCAGGAAAGTCCCTCTTTCTCTGACACCACTGCTTTGCTGCCTCTGATTCCTTCTGCAGAACTGCATTTATCTTTGAAAAATGCCAGCTTGGAGTGAAGGAGACTTCTAAGTCTTTATTGCTTTATTAGGCTGCAGTTTCAGGCATGGATTTAGTGGGGCCTGAGAGGAAGAGGTCTTAATTGGCACTGCCAGATGCAGTATAGAGACATCCTGAGTCTTCTTGATGTGGTTGTAGGGCTCTGAAGTGCTTTCCCTCACCCACGCTGTGCAGACTGGGATTAATTCTGACTCTGGAATAGTTTCCACAGGGAAAATGTGGACCTAATTTCTTGTCCATCACATGTTAAAACTCTACAAAGCAATTCCAAATACACAGTGGAGAATCTTCTTGTTTTTCTGGGAAGGAGAAGAAATCTACCCAATGACATCACTGGATGTTTCTCTCTCTGTGATGCTGTGGCAGAGCTTCATCACCATTACTAACACTTCCTGTTTTAATGTGCAGGTAATGAGTGAGCATGAGGAGATGTGAACATTTACAAAATCACTGAAGTTTTCAAACTTCATCATCATCCAGCAACACTTTTTCTCAGTCATTGTTGTGATCAGCTTTAAAAATCAACCTTTTAGTCAGGTGAATGTTGATGGGAAAGCTCCTGTCCCCTGGAATTGCCATGTCAGCCACAGCAACTCCCAGTTGCAGGAACTGGGAGGAAGTGTCCTACTCACTGGGCCAGTTTTCAGCCATGTCACTAAGTCAAAGTCATTGGCTTCCAAGCTGACACAGTAGGTTTCGCCCTGACAGTTCCTCTTATTCCAAAGGAGGATGTGGGATAATAAACCACCTAGAAAAAAAGGGATCGTGTCCTCAAGTTCCTGTTAGTCAGTGGGGGAAAAGCCACAAGTGTTTAATTGGCACAGGGGAAGGCACAAAGAAGACAATGCCCCTAGTTGTCAGAAAGATACAGAAAAGTGGAATTAAGGAAGAGGCTTCTCAAAAGATTGATTAGCAAGGGAACAGTTGGCTCCACCTTAGCTGAGCACAGAATAAAGAAAATCGAAGCATTGACAGAGAGGAGATGATTTGTATAACAAAAAGGGCGCTAATCAGAATAATGAGTTGAGAGTGAGACAGGAAAAACACATCCTGAAAAGATCTATGTGTGGACGTGCAAAGAAATGCCTTTGGAAAAGACTGGAAAATTCATTCAGCCCATGAAATCCCATCTATCCAGTGCCATCCTGACTGCCACGATGCAGGTTTTAGCTCTCTTATTTTGGAGAACCAAAGCAGCTGAGGTTTATTTGTACTGGTGTGTGTTCACCTGTGATTCTGCTTCAGATATTTCCAGAAAGAGCTTGACAAAAACTAGAAGAGGCTGCAGGGCCTTTGTTCTAGTTAGTGAGGGGTGAACATGCTGATGGAAAGTTTATCTCTCAGTCTAAGAATTGACAGCAGGTGAATTTTTCTTCCACTCATATTTTTTTTTCAGGTCTAAACAGATATTTGGAAGAGGAGAGGATTTCATTCAGCCCATGAAATCCCATCTATCCAGTGCTATCCTGCCTGCCACGATGTGAGACCTGCAGGTTTTAGCTCTCTTACTTTGGAAAACCAAATCAGATGAGGTTTATTTGCACTAGTATGTGTTCACCTGTGATTCTGCTTCAGATATTTCCAGAAAGAGCTTNAGCACTAGTATGTGTTTACCTGTGATTCTGCTTCAGATATTTCCAGAAAGAGCTTGACAAAAACTAGAAGAGGCTGCAGGGCCTTTGTTCTAGTTAGTGAGGGGTGAACATGCTGATGGAAAGTTTATCTCTCAGTCTAAGAATTGACAGCAGGTGAATTTTTCTTCCACTCATATTTTTTTTTCAGGTCTAAACAGATATTTGGAAGAGGAGAGGATTTCATTCAGCCCATGAAATCCCATCTATCCAGTGCTATCCTGCCTGCCACGATGTGAGACCTGCAGGTTTTAGCTCTCTTACTTTGGAAAACCAAATCAGATGAGGTTTATTTGCACTAGTATGTGTTCACCTGTGATTCTGCTTCAGATATTTCCAGAAAGAGCTTGACAAAAGGTCTTTCTGCAGGGTCTTTGTTCTAGTTAGTGAAGGATGAACATGCTGCCACAGCTGATGGAAAGTTTATCTCTCAGTCTAAGAATTGATAGCAGGTGAATTTTTGTTCCACTCATATTATTTTCAGGTCTAAACAGATGTTTGGAAGAGGAGAGAACTATTTCCAGTGTTCAGATGGATAAAAATCTTTTACAAAGTGAGGTTTGATGTTCTTAAAATCAAATGACTCAACTATTAGTTCAACCTGATGTTATTATGACTTTAAGATTCCTCACCAGTTTTGGTGATGACCCTCCAAAGATTTCTTGAGTCAAACAGTGGCAAAAGACCTGAGTAAAAAACTTTGGTGTGTAGGTGGGGCACAGCTTTCCTCACAGTGGATTCCTTCAGGCATTTTCATGTTGCTTAATTCCCCTGCACTGCTGAGTGTTACCAGAAACCCTGCACCACAACTGAAGATTCACTGAGGGTACAAAATTCATGCCAGGATGGTCGAAGAACAACCCTGAACTTGTTGGGACTGTGAAGCTCAGAACTGGTAAGTGAAGTTTGAGCTTTGAAAGACCTCAGTGAGTTGTTCCATCTTGTTTCACCCTTTCTGAGCTCCAGCTGGGGTAGGGCTGGGACCACACTCTGCATATGATTAAAAGATGGAAAAACTATGGGAAAATTGTAGTATCTTAGTCATTTTATTGTATCTTATTGTACATTTTAATGTGTTTTTTTACATCTAATGCATATTACTAGTATTAAATGTGTAGTTACTGTAAAATAGCTGACTCTTAAGCACATTTTGTGTCTCCTTCCCACTACAGATCAGCAACTCTGAATCCTTTTCCACAGAAGTAAAGAGAACTTAAATCAATCTTTTTTTTTCCCATCATGGAAGACCCTTGTGAATCAATCAGGTGAATTGGGCAGCTGGCATGTGGAGTGTTTAATACTTCAACTGTGGATTATTTCTTAAGGAGCTTGGGGAATGGAATGCTGACAACAAGTAAATTCACAGTTATCCTTGCTGCTAAAAAGACTTTTTAGGCAATGAATTTTCCCCTTAGGGACTCCTTTTTGGGGTACTGAAAAATCACTGAAGGAGATATAAAACCTGAATAACTTCTAAGGTAAATTTGACTGGGCTGGTGTCACACAGAAGAGAAAATTTAGCTCTGACTGGCTGATGTCACATGGCAGATCTCCAAATTCTCAATCCCTCCCATCTGGGGTTTCCTCCTTCTTGTTCATTTTAGCTTCCATTGAGTCTAACACTTGGTAGAAAAACAAAGTCATGGATGCCAAGTAGGGCTTTTGCTCCTCATTGCTATTCCCCAAACTATGCAAAGCTGATGTTTTCAAGTCATTTATCAGAGGAGATAGTGCTTGGTTATTAATGTTCTTGACCTTTATGGCATCTCTGTTTGTTTGTAACTGTTGTAAGACTCTGAAATGGTCTGTGCAGCCTCCAGAGGGCCCATTGCAAAACCCTCTGTGGCTTCTGAAAAATGCCTTGTCAGAAACCTCAGGGTGGAGCAGGCCTGGGAACGTAAAGGTTAAGCAGGTTAATGATTAAAACTAGGAGAAAATTGTCTGCACAGATGTGACTTACTCTAGTTCTTCCTCTCATTTCCCAACTCTTAAGCCTGCCCTTAAAAAATATCTCGGTTTAAGCTCTTGACACTTTTGTGAAGCACATGATGTTCTTATCTGTTTTCCTGAAGATTAGCTAGAAACTGATGGGCTCATGTTCCCTGAATCTGACAGTTGCAGAGAAAAGGCCACACTCAGGAAGTCAAGGCTGTCATCATAGTGGAGCAAGAAGCTTTGAACAAGAAGGTGAAGTGTAAATCCCCTGCATGTGAACTGTTGTTGCAGCTCAAACACTCTACACCCTTCTCAGAGGTAGGTTTGAATCTCTCTGACTCTCTTGCTGTAGCTTGTCCCATTTTTCCTTTTCTGATAACTCTTACCATGTTATAAAGGTCCTTTATTCTGCTAAACCACCCAGATTTGGTGCCAAGTGAGCTGTGCTTTCACATATAGCCACTTTCTAAGTATCACTTGCTGCCAAACTCAGTGTCTTTCCTTAGCAAATTACTTTCTTAAATGGTCTTTTACTGCTGTAGTTTATATGAGAGCTAAAGCAAGAGTCCTCAAATGCACCTTCACCCTGATTGAATCCAACTTTGCCTGTTCTCACATTTCCATCCTCTTAGTGCCTTCAATTAAACAGTCTGTCTTGAGAACTAAGCTGATGTTCTCCCAGGCAAGATCAAATGCCAGTCTCCAGTCCTTATTCCAGCTAGTTAGTCCAACAGCTAAGAGACCATCAAAGCAGCTGGCTCTAGGTTGTGGCACATTAGCTTAGGCACAGTCATTTGGCAAGGTGTGAACCACCTTTCCTGGAATATATCATCATAAATTACTGGATGTGTCCTCAGTGCATCCCACCAAAGGTCTTCTGATGCCAAAGCCAACTGGTCCAGGCACAGCCCCTTTTGTGGGAAGCTGAATCATTTCCAAACCTGGTGCAGTGCTTCTGGTGTTTCATGCAGTAGATTTTAAAGCAAATGTAAAACTCATCAGTCCTGTTTTCAAGCAGGAGGAGTTTACCCACAGTTTCTAGATACATTTTTTAAAACCATGTTCACAGAATCACAGAATGCCAGGGATTGGAAGGGACCTCAAAAAGATCATCTAATCCAATCCCCCTGCCAGAGCAGGAACAACTCTTTCTTTCTTTGTCGTTCTAGGTTGTAGCATTCTAAGATATTCTATAGTTTTATTTCCAATTTTTCTATCTAAAAACACTCCAAATTTAACTCTTTCTTTCTTTGTCTACAGGTGAAGAAAGTTTTCCTTTTAACTGGCCTTCCTACTTCCCTTAAACTCCCATCTGTTAATTGAAGACCAGCAGCTGTAAGTACGTCTCCTTGGCCTCACTTGCAAAGAAATTCAAGTTTTAAACATGCTATTTCTGTTGACAGCAAAAAGATTCTCAGAGAAGGTGATCTTAGGGTCACCCTTCTGGCATCTCCCAGGAGAGAAGTTTGCGTTAACCATTGCCCAGCAGCAAAAAATGCTGTTCCCTGCAGCTGGCACCAGTGAAACCTGCCTCTTTGTATTCTCACAGACCCCAAGGGGACACAAACATCAAAAACAGGGAAATATGCAAACAGTCTAAACACCCTCACTGTGTTTTCACCAACATTATGGGGTGGTGGGACCCTGGAGCAGGTTGCCCAGAGGGGTTGGGGATGTCCCCTCCCTGGAGGTGTTTAAGGCCAGGCTGGACAAGGCACTGATCTAGAGGGAGGTGTCCCTACCCATGGCAGAGGGTTTGGAACTAGATGATCTTTAAAATCCCGAAACTATATGATTATCCTTGTGATAGTGTAAAATTTTTCTGAGGTCTTTTCAAAGCAAAAGCAAAATATTTTTTCCATTCTGGAGCACCGAGCGTGATCATTTTCTCATTTTTGCTTTGCTTTGTGCTTTCTCAATAGTTCCGTGAGGTGTAATAAACTAAGCATGACATAAAGAGAGGTCATTTACAACCCAAATGAATGTGCACAACCCATTTTCTTTTGGGAACAGCCTGCAAAGTGCAGAGCAGCGATGGCTTTAGATATTCTGCTGCTGCCATGAAGTCATCCTCCAGCGACTCAGCTGTAGTAATATTTCAGTGTATAATTATGGTGTGTGTGTGTGTCATCCCACTTTGGCAGCTATGAAGTAAAGAGCTTGTTGTCTAGCAAGTTTCTCTCTGCTCCCTAATTTCAGATGTAGCAAACCCTGTGTGGCTGCAGTGCTCTGCTGCTTCACTTACCTGCGCTTCCCGACAGCTGAGCAAACCGGATGACTGAAGAAGGGTGGTTTCACGTTTTTGGGATAGTTTGGAACTCAGATTTTGTTTTGCTCACTTGGCAGAAGAGCTCCTTTGGATGTTGTCGCCGTGTCAGCCAGTCCCTGCTTTGAAATTCACTGGGACAAGTCTGATTCTGAGGCACCACGTCTGTACAGAGATGGAGGTTTCGTAAGCAGGGTAAGTTCTCTTCTGGCAGTGTTTGGTGTAGGTGTGATGCTTTTGTAGAGAGTGAAACCTTCCAGAATCAAAGACTAAACCCCATCTTCCAGCTAGAAAACACTTTTCTGCTTGTCTCTGTTATTCTTATTCTTTCTTGTGACTCCTTGGTGTAGGTGTGATGCTTTTGTAGAGAGTGAAACCTTCCAGAATTAAAGACTAAGCTTATCTTCCAGCTAGAAAACACTTTTCTGCTTGTCTCTGTTATTCTTATTCTTTCTTCTGACTCCTTGGTGTAGGTGTGATGCTTTTGTGGAGAGTGAAACCTTCCAGATTCAAAGACTAAACCTCATCTTCCAGCTGGAAAACACTTTTCTGCTTGTTTGTGTTATTATTCTTCTTCTTTCTTCTGACTCCTTGGGCATTCAGATGTGAAGAAAGATAGACCTAATTTCATTTCTGTTTGTCAGCCTGATACACTGTCACACTTCCTAATTTCTGTGCCAAGGGCATCCAAAACATACTATCACATAAGATAAACTTAATTTTAAGTTTCATCTTCCACTGAAAGTTTCAGTCACTGCAGTGACTGTTGAAAGTAAAATACTTGACCTAGTAGAATACCTTTATCTCAAAGTCCATAACATTTGTGTATTTTTTTAAGTTCAGAGATAAGCAGGTAAATAACCCTAAGCTATTTTCCTCAGGGAAAACCACTGCTTTTCAATGTCTTTTAAAATTTCTGTTAGGGAAAACCTTAATGGGAAAGCCCAAATTTCTCTCTAAGAAGAAAATGGCTTTTTGATAGCACATGATGTCTGCTAATGCCCCTCAGAAGTTCAAAAATCTTACAGAAGAAAGAAATCCTTTCTATCTTTTGCTGATAGGATTCAGATACCATAAATAAATAAATCACAAATGTAAAAATGAATTTATATTATCTTTCCCCTCAGGGAGGGGATTTCTTTTTGGTGAGCTAGTAAGAATTAGGTTGTAGCTGCTGGAAAGCATCACAGATCCTCTGTGCTGTGAATGTTTGAAGGATCCTGGGAATGAGGCAACTGTTGCTAATCCCTTCTCCTCTGCCCCTAAGGAAGAAGAGAAGACTTTTGTCCCATAATATCACAGCCAGGCATTTATTTATTGGAAGGATTTTCCCTTTTTCTTGTTCTTAGATAAGCATTAAGCTAGTCTGTGCCAGTGTGTAAAGGGCTGCTCACTGTAGGAGTGGCAGAGTCCCTTTCAGCATTACAAATAAATGCCCTTTTCTTGTCCCCAGCACCACTAGAGGTGACAAACTAAGTTCTCAATGTCCTCAGAATCCCCTTCAAAGTAATTCTGGATTCTGGAAAGTAATTCAGTAGGTTTGTCTCACTGCCCACTTCAAATAAGCCACTACTCTAGTGGCCTGTAAGTAACAATTAACTGGATAATGAGAGTAGAAATAGTTACAACAAAAGAAGACAGACCATGTCGGGTCATGTAAGCTGCTCTACTGATCATTTCACATTCTCCAGACTATTCCCTGTATGTCATAGATTACAGAGAATGATAGTGCACAGGAAGGTGATGATGAAAGCAGTTGGTCATTAAAGCAACAAGACTGAGCAAGGAGAGAAGCTGATAAGCATGAAAAAGCTCCATTAATTCCCATGTGATTTGCATGGATGTAGTTAAATCCAGAAGTGAGCTCCATAGGCCATGCTGTCAAAAGCTGGAGCTTACTTTTCATTTCAGCATGCAATTAATCATGATTAAAAATGAGAAAGAGACGCTGCCTCAGCACTGGAGCAAAGTACTTCCACCATTCTGCCTGCAGTTATTTACTTGTGCAAACTCTGAGATCTCATTTTAAATAGTCTTTATGGCTGAGACTGTGCAGTCAGGTCTCCAACATGCTCTTGGAAACTTCTTTTTCCCCCTCTCTGGAGATGTTTAAGGCCAGGCTGGATGAGCAACCTGGTCTAGTGGGAGATATCCCTGCCTATGGCAAAGAATTAGAACAAAATGATCTTTAAGGTCCCTTCCAACCCAAACTATTCTATAATTCTGTGATTCTACGATTCTTTTTGTTCCTTTTTCACCTATTAACCTCTTTCCAACTATTCTCTTCCTTTAAACTCACTTATTTTGTGATGCTATTTAATGCCCATCTCCATCTCATTCTCCTCCCCTTATATTTGATCTATATTTAGCATCATATTTGCCTCTTCCTCTGGATGGGAAATGTCATTGCTCAGAAACCAATGTCTGTTCTTAAAGGACTTGGTAAGAAGCAAATAGCAGAATTATTTATGAAGTAAGCAGGATAACAGTCATTTGTTTTAGCTGTGTTCAGATTACACGTTTAGCAGGGTACTCACTGATAGATGTGGCTGCAAACTACGTGGATTGCATTTCCAAAGGCACACACAAAACCCTTTTACCCACCTCAAATATGTAAAATCCAGGTTCAGTCCTTTTGTGTGCTCACTGTGGAGAAAGCCATGGTGAAGTCTGTATTCCAGTGTACTCAGGAAATCATAAATGCCCTTTATAAATGATTTATATGTAAGTTTTGATATGAATTCTTAGGAATTCTCTCCAAATAGTTGTATTTCTCAGTTGGTGGCCACCAACGTTAGAAAAACACAATCAAAATTTATTGTAGGAGAGGAAAAACGTGTAGTTAATTTTGTTCACACTTGCAGGCAAGAGATTTTTACTATTTGTCCTTGAGTATGGAGGGTTTTCCCCTGATTTCCTTAGGAATGGGTCCATGACCTCATAAAGTTTTGAATTTTAAAGTATCCTAAATTCACCTTCTCACTTTCAAATTGCCCTCACTGATTTAAAATGATGCCCTTGAGTATTGTGTTGAGAAACAGGAAGGGAGTTATTCATCATTACCTAGAGAATTCATGTTGTGGGTGTTTATAAGCAGATAAGGTGCATTAAGATCCTTCTGTGTGTTGTGGTGATTGTTCCCATCCAGAAAAGATGTGATTTTTTTTCTTTTTCCTTGAAAAAACAGTGTCACCAGGGCTCAAAAGTCTTTGATGGGATCAGTCTGGGTATTTTATACAGAGTCTGTCTGTCTTAATTCTACTAATTAATCAATCATTATTATAACCTTCCAGCCTCAACATATAAATAGTTTGTGTGTCCTTAATAATGAAAAACTTTGAAAAAAAATTAAGATTTGTGTACTTACATGTGGAGGGACTGCAAATTGGCAATTTGGTGTCTACTTTCTGCAGATGAAGAGGAGCTGAGTAACTGTGAATCCATCCACTGCAGAAACATGATTAAAGACAACAACGAAGTTATTCCACTCATGGGCAAGAAAACAAACCCCTCTGGTGTTCCCCCTTCAAACCAGCAAGAAAAAAAGCCAACTGAAGGCACTCCCACAAAGAAAAGGTAGGATTTTATCTCAGTCTAAAACACTAAAATTACCCTTTAATCCCCTCTAGTGGATATTTGCACTGAAATATCACTAACATCTCTATTCATGCTGCATGTCTGAGTGAGAGAGACCTGAAGAACACAAGGTGCCTTCAAAAAAAATCTGTGTTAATGCTGTTCAGAATAAAAAAAAGGGAGAATTTCAAACTTGCCCTCACAGGGGATTGTGCCAAATTACAGAGGTGAATTAAAAAATGAGGGCTGGGGGAGCAGGAGGTTTGAAAAAAATCCCATCACAAACAGAAACCTGAATTCACTCTATTTTTCATTATATTCTGATTAACAAGACTTCTATGTTATTTCATGTCATAAAATATTCACTTTCATTCATTATTTATGCTGCAGAATTAATGCAGGGATTAAGGGTTTGTATTTAATATGAATGGGGGAATAGAAATAGTAATTCATCCCTGATATTGAAGTCAACTGAGTTACTGTAGAGCCAGGATGAATTTTCATTCATAAACTTTTCACTCTGTGGGTAATTATTAGCTATTATGGCAATTTTTGACACTCTGAAGGCCTGAGCAGTTGTGGCTGTTCTGACATTTATAATTCTTAATAATCACAGGAATCATTTTCCACAGAAATGGTGCCATTAGTTATTTGAGACCCTCTCCCTGGGTGGCCCAATTTGTCTTCCTTGTCAGTACATTCAAGAAGAGAAGCTCTTTTTGAAGAGATGAGGTGTCTGAACAACTCACAATACATCTACTGGTTCTAAAAGGGGTAATTCTATGAAAGATTGTAAAGTTACAACAAATAATGGCAAAATTTACCCCTCTTTGCTGCAGCTCCTGCCTCCCATTCCAGTTTGAGGCATCAGTAACAGTAACCTTGAGGTTTTTCCCACCTCTCAGGGTGTGTCTGACAACATTCCTGCAATATAAGGAGTGAAGATCACGTGAATTTTAATGCAGAGGTTTAACATGTTCCATTAATTACATGTTTCTATATGCTGCTGTACTTTTGTTCTTCAAAATTCTCCCTTAGACCTCACTGTGGGGCAGCTCGTGCCCCTCCAAGGGTGGCATTTCTCACCTGGCAAAACAAATTGGCAGCATGTACTTTCTGGAAAGGCAACAACTTCCCCTTCTTGAAGGTCCTGATGTTTTAGGTGGACTACCAGTATATAATTAGGGACAGGAAAACTGCCATATGGGCTGGGAGGAGGCTGCCAACCTTGTCAGAGACTGATTATGCTCGTGGGCAGTGTCCTGACACTGCACGTAAGCACTCGGCCATTTCTTGGCACTTGTCCACTTGCTTTGTGTGGTGACTTCTGGGGTTTTTTTTGACACCCCCCCCCATGATAACCCCAAATAACCTACATGGTTGGATGGGTTAGGTGTGTCAGCCTTCAACACAGGGCCCACTGCATAGCTGCAGAACATCTATTGGATGCCAAAATCTTAGAATCTTAGACTGGTTTGGATTGGAAGAGATCTTAAAGATCATCTAGTTTTAACCCCCCTGCTACAGGCAGGGACACCTCCCATTAGATCAGGTTGCTCAGTGCCTCATCCAGCCTGGCCTTAAACACCTCCAGGGATTGAGGGGATATCCACAACCTCTCTGGGGAACCTCCTACAGTGTC
>VZTY01003643.1:35475-109324 GCA_013400935.1 Turnix velox
TCCTGTCCTCAGAAGGGAGGTGGCTCCAGCCCTCTCATCATCTTTGTGGGCTCCTCTAGACCCACAGTTGCTGAGACAAGGGCAGGTGATATGGTCCACCAAAGCCTAGAGTGAAGCATTTCTGGCTTCCTGGAGGTTGACTGTGGCCTCTGTATGGGACAACTCCTGCACTTTATGGTCAGGAAGTGAAAAAAGAGCAGGATGAGCCCATGTTTTTAACATTCTCTGCCAAATCCAGGCAGCAGTGATCTACAGCAGCTGTAAATGTAAAGAGTGTGGCACAAGTGATGGCCACTGGTCCTGTTTCTGTCTAGTTTTCTCCTGTACTCTGAAGAGAATCCCCTGATTGATTTGGAGGACACAGTCCTGCTGATTAGAAGCAGCATTTCACTAGCTGCTTGCTTAGAACACACTCACAGTCACCTTTCAAATGCTAAAAGGTCGTTTAAGTTTAAATCGGTCTACCGAGTGAATTAACACTTGGATTTCCAAGTCTTTGCAAAATGAGATGATCTCAGACCATTAGATGGGGATATTTTTAGCAGATACCCACTCATTTCTCAGTCATCTGCTTAGTGTCTGCTGCTGCACTTCGAGCTGTTTGCAGAGAAGTTGGGTGCAAGGCTGTTTTTAGGCTGTTGGAGTAGCTGCTTAGACATGTCAGGATCTGATGCTGTGTGTCCTAAAAATATCTTGGGATCTTTTGCCCATCTGCCAACGTGTGAGTGCTGGGCACAGCCTTGGAGGTTGGGATCACCCTCAGGGGAAAGTAGATAAATCTCTGTTCCAGCGTCCTTTTAGGTACAAAGCCAGAAAAGACAAATTATCCACCTTGTTCTAGGCACGTACATGTGGTGGTTTGCTTATTTTATGGTTGAACTTGCTTTTTTATTAATATTTTTAACTTTTAACTGAACTCTGCTCAACAGCTCACACTTTTTTCTGGAGATTGATGGATTTGAAAGCAATGCCACTCCCAATAACACCTCTCCCCCTGTGTTTTCCAAGCCAATGGATTCAAATATTCGCCCCTGGTAAGTTACAGATGCCTGTGCAGTAGTTTTACTGCAATTTGATCTATTTTATTTTCAGCAGCTACTCTTTATTTCTCCTTAGACTTGAGAGCTAAAAATTTCACATGACTTTTCTTAGCTTTTGGTCTCTTTAAAAACAAAACTCTATCAGAGATCTGTTGTTGCTGGATGACTTATCTTGGAGTTTATCTACTGCTGTCACACTGAATAAGTCAGACCTCAGATCTGAATAAACATAAAATTAATACTATCTTTCTGTATTTTTTTTATCTTAGCCTTTAAAAATCTGATAAAATCCTGTGGGTCTCTATTTTGCCACTCACTTTAAAATTAAAAAGGGAGACAAAATGATCAGTTGTAAAGCAGATGAGAGTAAGTTCAGCTCTGCTTCCTGATATATTGACTGATTCTTCTTGTAGTTTGCTAAAATATCATCCAGTATCTTCCTGACTTAGCCCTTGTGCTACTTCTGTTTTCTGCAGTGCCTCTGGGAATGGGGAAGATATGGATTCCCCCCAGTCTCTCCAGGATGATGCAACTGAATATAGCCCTAATGTAGACAGCTGTTGGTGAGTGGAGACATGAACCACCTCTGAGTATATTCAAAATGGGGTAAGCCTATGATAGGGTGGATAATCATAGGATGGAAGGGACCTTAAAGATCATCTAGTTCCAACCCCAAGCCATAGGCAGGGACACCTCCCACTAGATCAGGTTGCTCAGTGTCTCATCAAGCCTGGCCTTAAACATGACCAGGGAAGGGGAATCCACAACCTCTCTGGGCAACCTCTCCCAGTGTCTCAACACCCTCACAGTAATTTCTTTCTTATACCAGGAGAATAGCAGGAATCCTGGTAGATTTCCCTGAGAAGGGAAGAGAGTAATTCTCTTTTTTCTCTTGCATAGAAAATAAAATAAACCCCAGTAAATCCAATCAGCAATTCAATTATTATTATTTCTTATCATTTAGTGCCAACATATCCCAAGGAGCAGAGCAGACCAGTGCCAGGAAGAAGTTGAAAAGATACATATTTCGGGCAGTGTCGGAGGGGAATACAGAAGAACTGCAGTGTCTGCTGTCAGAGCTGAAGGAAAGATCCAATGCATGTACAAACATGACTGTGCCAGGTGAGTCTGGAGTTCCCTGAAGGAAAATCATTAGCTCTTCTGCCAGTGTTGTCTAAAATTCAGAAATATCTCTGTGCAGCAGCTACTTGCTGGTGAATTTGCAATCACTTGTTTGCAATTTAATGTTTTTTCCATTTTCTAAATAGATTCTTAATAAGCCACCTCCTTGCTCTCCCCAGCATGGAGTAATTCTGCGGCAAAGAATATTTTTATTCATTTATCCTTCAGGTTCTACCCCAATAAAGAAAAGATGAGGATTATTTAACATCCACTTGAATGAATAGTGATGATCTAATCTCAAAATTCACTCTTGTAGATTATCTGATGAAAAAATTCACAGCTGCAGACACTGGCAAAACTTGCCTGATGAAAGCTCTGCTGAACATCAACCAAAACACACCTGAGATAGTGAACATGCTGCTGTCCTTTGCAGAAGAAAATGGTATTTTGGAGAGGTTTATCAATGCAGCTTACACAGAAGAGGCATATAAAGGTACTGCCATCTGATATCAATTTCAGGTATATGGTTAAATTCCCCACCCAGAAAAGTCATGTTTGCTTCAAACTTTTAAATTCCTGCAGTTTTTCCTTCTATTCAATATGACTGATGCTGTAAATTGTGAAACATTAATGTTTTGCAATGTGCTTCAAGAGATTCAACACTAAATTCCTCTGTTTCAGGCCAAACAGCTCTAAATATTGCCATTGAGAGAAGACAGTATGAAATAACTCAAACCCTTATAGAAAAAGGAGCTGATGTCAATGCTCATGCCCAGGGGGTTTTCTTTAACCCCAAACACAAGCACGAGGGATTTTATTTTGGTAAGTGGAAAAGTGACTTCTGGAAAAATTAGGCAGGAACACCCAAAAAATTGAGTGTGGAAGACAGGGATGTGTGAAACCTTGATGTAGGTTAGGAAACTCCCATCACAAGGTATGAAAAGATATAAATAACAAAAAGATATAAATAATAAAAAGATATAAATAATAAAAAGATATAAATAATAACTTTTGTCTAACTTCCTGGAGTACAATGCACTATAAACACTTAGAAATAATTGTAAAACACTTACAAAAAAAAATATTAAATGCTGAAGGGGAAATAAAACTGAAAAAAATTGATTTTGAAGATTTTTTTCTCCAAATGATGCATTCATTCAAATGAAGCTTGTACAAAACGAGAGCTAAATTCAACACAATCAATATGTAAGTGGGCTTTCATAGATTAAAATGCTCAACTTGTAATAAAACATGAATATATGTTTTTATATGAATAATATATCTTTATATATGAATAATAAATGTTTATATATGGATATATAGGTGAAACTGCCCTGGCCTTGGCAGCTTGTACCAACCAACCTGACATCACTCAGCTCTTGATGGACAACAGCAGGACTAATATCACTTCTCAGGATTCCAGAGGAAACAACATCCTCCACGCTTTGGTGACTGTGGCAGAAGATTTCAAAACTCAGAATGACTTTGTGGTCAGGATGTACGACATGATTTTGTTGAAAAGCAAAGACAGGAATCTGGAGACGGCGAGAAACAAGGAGGGTTTGACACCACTGCAGTTAGCTGCAAAAACAGGGAAATTAGAGGTGAGTAATTATTTCAGTAGCATCTAAGAGGAAAGAAATGAGGAGAAAGAGTGAAAACCAACTATCTACTCACACATTACTGCTCTGGCATGTAGTTTTCCATGCTGGTTATTCTGTGCTGTGCATCTGTAACATTTGGGAAGCTAATTTTGTTCAAAATCTGTGCTGTGCATCTGTAGCATTTGGGAAGCTAATTTTGCTCAAAATACAAGCAAATATTTCCAGTGCAATGTTTCTTCTGCCCTTCATGGTTCCCTTCTAATAGCCTTCTCTGTAGAAAATACACATGGTATTTAAAAACAGCCTTGCAAACCTTTCTGTTGTAGCAAAACTGAGAAATTCTGCATTTCTTATAATGCTACACTTATACAATACCCAATCTTTGAATAATTTCAGCAAACTGTATCAGGCTGCTGGAGAATTCAGCTCTCATAAATGAGCTGCTTGTATTGTGGGAAAGGATTGACAATGACACTATTTAGAAAGTAATTGAGGAACTTACAATGTGAATGTATGGAAAGCTGTGCTTAATTCTTGATGTTTCAGATTCTGAAATACATCCTGAGCAGGGAGATAAGAGATAAACCCAACAGGAGCCTGTCAAGGAAATTCACAGACTGGGCTTATGGTCCTGTTCAGTCTTCTCTCTATGATCTGACAGAGCTGGATACCACAGCAGACAATTCAGTGCTGGAAATTATTGTCTATAACACAAATATTGGGGTAAGTAACTTATTTCTAATAGAAGTATTTATATATATATGAATATTTTCTAGCAGGACATTCATGTGCTGCCACAAAACCTCTGTAGGAAGCAGTTTGCATTGCTGAATGAAATACACAAAATAATTTCTTTACAGGCAGAGAGTTCAAACCTTAATTGTGGGTTGATTTCTTGTTTTTTTTTCCTGCAGAATCGCCATGAAATGCTGACTTTGGAGCCTCTGAATTCACTGCTGAGGATGAAGTGGAAGAAGTTTGCACGACACATGTTCTTCATGTCATGTTGTTTTTATTTCCTCTACAACGTGACGCTGACGTTGGTTTCCTACCACAGACCTAATGAGAATGAAGTGAGTACAGCAGCTCGGCAGATTTTACTACTTCAAACTGCAGCATTATTTCCTGAATTATATTTAAAATGCTCAGTTAAACCAGATATCAGGGCATGTGGCTGTAGAGAAGACTGGATTCTCCCACATCACATCTTTGTGTGTGGAAAGATGAGCAAGATGTGCTTGCCCAAAATAAAAATACATCACACAGAGGTTGTTAAATTTTTAAATTGTGGGGAGAGCTTTTTGCTTTTAAGGAAGAAACTTGTGGGATTTTAGATGTACATTAGGAGGGGGATTCTGTAAATCCTGGGAAGAAATGGGGTTCCCAGACTGGTGCAGATGTCAGGCTTCCTGTTGCTTTACCTTTTACCCTCCAGGTTTGGAACTCAAGTCTTCGGTTTGGACCTGTCTTACAGGCTCCTCCTTATCCACTCGCGCTGACCCGTGGTGCGGGCTGGCTGCAGTTATCAGGCCAGGTGATGGTTATGTTAGGAGCAATATTTTTAGCCATAAAAGAGGTAAGACTTTAATAACAACTACCTAAAAAACTAAATTATTAACTTCTCTAGAGTTATGAATGCACTGATAATGATTTTGTCGATATATTTATGGAATTTGTAATGTATAAAGTCTTTACCACAATACATTGTTTAGCCAGAATGACCCTGGGAATGTAGAATCATAGAATGGTTTGGGTTGGAAGGAACCTTAAAGATCATCAAGTTCCAACCCCAAGCCATGGGCAGGGACACCTCCCACTACATCAGGCAGCTCAGTGCCTTGTCCAGCCTGACCTTAAACACCTCCAGGGATTGAGGGGGCATCAACAACCTCTCTGGGCAACCTCTTCCAGTGTCTCACCACCCTCACTGTAAAGAATTTCTATCTTTTATCTAGCCTGAATCTACCCCATTCCAATTTACATCCATTATTTCCAGCCCTCCCATCACATCATTTGAATATAACTCACTTTCAATGTGAAACAAAGATGAGATTTTTTTTTTTCACTTTCAAATTCTCAAGGCAGAGATTTGATATTTGTAGAACATCAAAGCTGTCAAATTACTGGCTTTAAAGAGGCTGATGAATTAGAACTCCTAACAGCAAAAAAAACCCCAAAAACCATGGGATATAATATTTACCATAGACTCCAAGTAATTAAAAAGAGCAGCTAATTGTTACATTATGCCAGAGATGACAGATGCTTAAACTTTGAAGTTAGGGCCCTATGAAAAGGTTTTTCATTTTAGAAATCTTACAAAGAAACTCATTTTTTTTAGAAGGCCAACTTCAATTAGATGATTATGAAAACTCACTGTTGAGGCTTGCTTTTTCTTACTGCCTTTTCTGTCTTTACATCTGCAGAGTGTGGCCATCTTTCTCCTCAGGCCCTCAGACCTGCATTCAATTCTCTCTGATGCCTGGTTCCACTTTGCATTGTAAGTCTGTCGTGCATTTATTTTACACTACATATAAAATTCTTATCAATCTCCTGGTCACAGAGAGCACACTCCTGCAGCAGGTGCTCACTTTCTCTCTGGATTATTAGATTTTAGAGAGATGGATGTAATCTTACAGGCAGCTTTCCCCTCTAATGGTTGAATGGATCAGTAGAAACACTGGGTTTGATGTGTATAGATTTTTTTCCAGTACTGTCTTTACTTTCTCCTGATGCTGTTCCTCTTCAAAGCTCTATATAAAAAAATACATTTAGGAAAAATGGTTAATAAGCCAGTTTTACACTCCTTTTGGTTCCTTCAGGAAGGAAAAAATAGCACCAAGCTGGTTCAGAGGGCCAATGGGAGTATCCCACCAGCTGGCCCAGATAAAACACAGATGATTTTCATTTCTAGCACATGCTTGTTGGATCAATAAAAGGAGAAGTGGTTTTAACTCTGCCTTTTTTCCTCCTGCAACCACATCAAGGCTCATCTTGTGCTGCTTAGAATTAGGTCTACACCCTGTCACAGCACTTCTACCACTGTCTCTGTTGCTCTTGGAAAATCTGTAATGATTCTAACAATTTATTAAACTAAAGTTTAAATTGAAGGACTTCAAAGATAATATTAAGGTACCTTAATGTCTTTGCATTGACCAGCTGTTTTAGGGAGAGTAGTTCACTTAAAGTAAGTTTTTATAGATATAATTTTATAATATAAATATAAAATGTCACTACACAAGCTGTACTCATCAATTTTAGTGTTAAGCAATAATGGGGGAGAAGCAAATTCAGGAGGAAATTAGAATTGAAGCATAAGAAGCAAAGAAATCCTTGTTTTCATATTGTTCAATGATTTTTTGTGCTAGTCATTTCCCTTTTACACCCCTGTGTTTGTTTTTTAACAGTTTTATACAAGCTTTGCTTGTGATCTTCTCTGTCTTTTTGTACTTGCTTTCCTACAAAGAACACCTCGTGTGCCTTGTTTTGGCCATGGCCCTGGGATGGGCCAATATGCTCTATTTCACCAGAGGCTTCCAGTCCATGGGCATTTACAGTGTTATGATTCAAAAGGTGAGTTTGTTTGTTTTTGTTGTGATGATTCCTTATTATGATACAATCCCAAGCAAAAATATGCAGCAATTCAGATGTTTTTTATAGTTTATACTGAAGTTTTTGAGTTTGAACTTCATACAGACTAATTCATCAGAACCCACTATATAATTTCAATGGTAGAAGCTAGTTATATCTTAAAATTAACACTTTATTATGTTAGATATGGAAGTAATTTGTGGGGTTTTTTTCTTCAGCTCATGTGGTTCTGCTCTTTAATTGCATCATGCCTGCATTGTACACAGAATTAGTCACCCTTGGAAGTACACAACACCCCAAACTCTCAGTCAGGGGATAAAAAATCAGCCCTAAATCTTTTCTGTGTTTCTTTCTGATGCTCTACAAGGTCACTTAATGAATAGATTTTAATGTACAGGCCACCTGTATCCCTGCTGAATTCATAAATGTAAAACTAATTCTCCATTTCCACTACTGATAAATATTTAATTTACCTTATTTTTTTTTTAGGTCATCCTGCAAGATGTGATAAAATTTTTAGTTGTCTATATCGTGTTTTTGCTGGGATTTGGCGTAGGTAAATATTACTGGAGAAAAGCACTGATGCTCTCTCTCCCTGTGAGTAATAATTTTAGCATTTTTATGACTAAGAACCCTGTTGTTGTTGATAGGAGCTCGTGTCGAGTTTCCTTCTGGATATTAAGGAGGCAGGTTTAGAGATTTAAACTGTCTAGAGGCTGAACAGATAAGTAATTTGGCTCTTTAATTACCTGAGATTTTATTTGGGCATGAACTCCTGCTTCCTGAAAATGCTTCATCTCTCTGTGCTTTTTAGCTTTTTATGACACAGTGCATCCTAAATTCTTTAGGATAAGGCAAAATCATGATTGAAATTTTTCTCCTGCTTTCTCCTCAGCTCTTGCTGCCCTGATTGACACGTGCCAGGATGGCAAAGAATGCCAAACCAACAGCAGCCTGGGACCTGTTCTGATGGATCTTTTTAAGCTCACCCTTGGACTGGGAGATCTGGAGATCCAGCAGAATTCCAAGTATCCTGTGCTGTTTCTCCTGCTCCTCATAACTTATGTGGTGTTGACTTTTGTTCTTCTCTTGAACATGCTGATTGCATTGATGGGAGAGACTGTGGAAGACATTTCGAAGGAGAGTGAGCACATCTGGAAGCTCCAGGTTTGTTTGTGAGTTTGCTTTGTGCAACCTGTGCTAAAAAATCTTTTGAGCTCTACCTACAGTTACATACAGTGCTAACAGAACAGGTTTGGCATTAACAATGATAATCTCTGTTTACAAACCCCATAAATCAATAGTTTTAGCATTAGGATATCATAATTTTAAAATTAAGAAGTGTGCAAAAGGTCATCTTATAACCTGTATTTTTAACCTTGTGCACTGTCACATCCCTCTGACTTTCTTTCCTCTTGATACATCAGGAAGGTTTCAATATCTGCTCAGACATCTGTAGAGCAGCAGACTCTCCTCTTCCATCCCTTGTCTGAGCAATCCATGAGTTTATTCCAGTTCTTCTTTATCTGAGTCTGATCTTTCACCAAGTCTAGACAGCTTCAAGTCCCATCCTGCCATCAAGAACAGAGTCATAGTTAGGATTGGTGTTGTTTTCTGTGATGGGCAGCATCCCCCTGCACGTTATATATGGTGCATGAGAGTGTTAAACCCTAAATACTGAATTTAGAGTGAGATTTTTTGATTCTTCTCTGCCAAATAATAAATGAGATGCTTTATTATTTGCTGTTGTTGGAATCAGTGCTGGATGGGAGGATATATTGAGCCATGGCTTGGAAATCAGTTGATTTTGAATGTGGTTAACCCTACTCCTGTTACTATTTATTGTTAACAGAGAGCCAGAACTATTTTGGAATTTGAAAAATTCTTACCCAAATGTTTGAGGAAAAAATTCCAGCTGGGAGAAAGGTGTAAAGTGGCCGAGAATGACACCAGGGTGTGTTTAAGGTAATGCAAAGCTGGAACACTCTGCTCTCAGTTCTGCTCTCTGTGTTTCTTCAAGGTTATTTCTCCTCAAAATCTTTAAAAATATTTCTACATCTCTACAGATTATCTTGGGTGTAACAAAATAGTTCTCATTTTTCCTTTAATTTGTGACCAGTTGTTTTAAAAAAAGGCAAATGTTCACACTTTTAATATAGAGTGTTATTTGGTAGCAAAACATTATTTGCAGCTTCATGTCTTTAATTTCCAAGTGTCAACTCTGTTTGCAGTAAATGACACCTTGTTATAATAGTCAAAGGATAATTCTATTTAAATTGATTGCTCAGTGATTATTGCTCAATTAGAGAATATATTATTATGCTGGTTTATAAAAAAAAAGGTGAATTTCAAGACTATGAAATTATAATGTAGTCTTAGTATTATTCTCATCTTCATATATTGTGTCACACTGCAAAAGACATTATTTCTTTTAGTAATAGCAAAGTAGGTGTTGATGGTGAAATGTGGCAATCCAAAAAGGGATAAAAATATAAAATAAAAAGGGGAGTGGAACTCTGCTGACTAATAACAATAACACAATTTATATGCAATGCAAACAGGATTAATGAAGTGAGATGGACCGAGTGGAAAACACACGTTTCATTTATTAACGAAGATCCAGGGCCAACAGGTACTGCAGAATTTTCTGATACCCTGTTTGTGGGATCATTCTCATCTTTAAAAGCATTTGAATAGAGTCTTTTATCCTTAAAAATCCAAATTATTGTAATGTAGATTCGACCACACTTTACTGCTAGGGAAACTCATGGTAGGGATGTTAATTATTTATCAAGCTTTGAAGAGAGGGATGGTTACAAACTTATTATTTATATTTTGGTATCAAAACGTGGTGGTTTTAGCTTTTATTTGCCTTCCTGTGAGCAGTTAGGAATGAGTGGTGACCAGGAAATTGAAGATATACCCATGTTGTTAGGAGTGTAAGAGAGACAGGACCTTGCTTGGTGGTGTCAGATGTCCCTCTGGCAGCAGGCATCATGATGGGGTCATTTGAGGATCTAGGAAGCTTGTTTAGAGATTAATTAGACAACTTTTATACTGCTGAGTGCAACAATTTCAGCAACAATGAAAAGGGGCATACAGAAAAAGTTCTGTATGAGATAGGGTAGTAAACTGATAACTAAATAAATACAATTTTTAAAGCAAAAAATAGAGCTGCACAAACTTGACCTTGCAGATGCAGTTTCTACCATATCCTTTTTGTCCGTAACACATTTTTTTGCAGATCCAAGCAAAGTACAAGATAACTCAAGAACTGATAGCAAAAATACCCTGAATACCTTTGAAGAAATGGATGATTTGCCTGAAACTTCAGTTTAGTGTCTGGTTTGTGGTCATCTGAAGGTTAAAGCATCAGTGGTGGACGCTGGAATCCCTGTTGCTAACTCAGACAGCTGGAACCAGCTGGAACCCAAAGTTCCAGTGACATGGGCTGATGGCTTTAACCCCTTGGCTGAGGGCAGCAGAGCTAAATTAAACTGGACTCTTTCACTGGTTCATTTCTGAGCCTCTTGCTGTCCAAATTTGCTCAGACTTGGCTCTGAACATTCTCCAGGCTAGCAAGGATCAAATGTGAGATATTTCTTCCTTTTGTGGGAAATGATCATGATCTCAGCCTGCTGTCTTTTTGTTGTGGAAGCTCTATCTCATGAGAAACATTTTTTGTTAAGTTCTTTGTCCTGGAAGAAAAGAAAAGCATTTCAATTCATTCGATTACTAAATGAAGTATGTTGTTTAGAAATAGCAATGTTCTGAGTACATTTGAATTTATTTTTTTTTTTGTTTTTGGGGTTGTCTGTCAGTGTTATTGGAGGCTCTATCCCCCCTGAGTTGGGGAAAAGCCTCTCCAGGTCTCTTCATCTTTGCTTGATCTCTTTCCCTGTAACCCCTGAGGTATAAGGTGGAGTTTACTGCTCTTAATTTATTACTATGTGTGTTTGCCTTCCCTTAAAATAATGAGGCAGAAATATGGAGAATACTGGAAAATATTTTGGAGTTTGTTCCAGTCACAAGGTCTTTACTTTTCCTTCTTACTGCATCAATAAGTTATCACAGTGGAAGCTCTTCCAATCTAAAAGTAAAATGATTTCTGTATTCAACCACTTGAGGAAAACAAGAAGTCAGTATTTCATCCCAAAACAAGCAGAATAACTTAAATGTAATTCAATTGCAGGATTTTAAATCTTTTTTAAAGCATTCAGAGCATTGAGCAATGCATTTCTGTAGCACTTTTTATTTCAACTCCCTAGGACAACAAATTATATTTTTATTTGTCAATTTGACGTGTTTATGTATAAAGTGAAATGTTTCTATATGTTTTTAAATCTCAGTTAAATATATTGTGTCTTCAGTGCCACGGGTTTTCAAAATATATATATATATATATATTCATTGGTGCCTGTTTTAAAGGTGCTGTTTAAAAAAGACTCAGGTGGATTCTGTTGTGCTTTTGGAGGATGATGTGGATTGTGTTGGACCCCTGCTAAGCCTGATCCTAGAGATTTTCTTACCAGAGAGGACAGTATGAGGGAATGCTCAAACACAAAGAATCACTCTAAGCCATTTGTAGGACAGTGAATAGGATTCTGCTGCCCAAATGGTTTTCTCTAGATTGTTCTATCTTTGTGTCCTACCCTGGATTGGGCTGAAATCTCAGAAATTTAAGGGGAAGAACATTTAAATGCATATTAATAGACCAACATAGCATCAGAGTGTTATTTGGCCACCTTCATGGGATATGTGAGTATGAGAAGAAAAATTCCTGTGGTCTTGGAATCTTTTATATTTGCTGGTTAATTCTGCATCAAAACTGCCAGCAAAGAATATTGCCTCAGGATTCTGCAGCTCCAGTTTGGGAGTATTTTGAGTGCCAGTTTTTTTATAGAAAAACCCCAATAAATACCTCTTCACACTACTCAGGAAGCAGAATAGACTCACCTGTGCTGTGGGTAGAAGTTGTCACTGCAGAGAAGTTCAGGTCTCTCTGTGCTGGAGTGGGATCAGGCTGTAGGTGTAGCCACAAAACTGAGAAGGCACCAAAATCATGAGGAATGTGCTGGGCCAATGTCCAGGTACAAAACTTTCTGATGAAAATGAGGAAGAAGCTGGGAAGGTTGTTTCTAAAAGTTCTTTGCTGGGAAAATTCCCTCCTTTCATGGCCAGGGAGCTCTGCCAGATCACACATCGTGTCTCCTGCCTCAAGGATCTCACCAAAAACATTATGGATAATGACTAGAGCGGATCATTCTGTACTTTTTATACAATGTTTATTTAAATTAAAGAAATAAAAGTTGTAATTCAAGCAATGTTCTGTCTTGTGTTTTTATTTTATTGCCAGAGGAATTACACAAAGCAAGGAAAAAAGGATTCTGGCTAAGCAATTTTCAAAGGATAGAATTTGGGTGTTACCTAGGCCATGAATCTTTCAATAAACAGCTAATTATTGTACTCTTATGCAAAGTTCTTAATGTTTTCTGTCTCCAATTACTATCAAGTAGGTTGAAAATTATATAAAATTAATTAAATCTATTTTTGTCTTTTTTTTCAGCTCCTGTGAGAGGTTTGCTTTCTGCAAACACAGAAAGAGTTGGTCTCAAAATCCTGAGACGTCTCCCCATCTGAAATACTCAGGTATGATGTGTGTTGCTTTTTCAATCAAAACCTGAGTAATTAACCTAATCTTGCTTCAAATTTTTAAGTTACTGCAGAATTTATTCCATTTTCCAAATTAAAATTTAATAAGCAGTAGGTGGATATGAAAGTTCTAAAGCTACAAACTTGATTCTACATTTTGTTCAAAAATTTCCATGGCATTAAGTGCAACTTCTTCCAGAATATTTCTCCAGTATATTTCCAACTATTAATACTAAGTTCAAACTTTTAAGCTTTAAATTATAGTTAAATAGGACACAGCTTGAAGTAATTTTGTAATATTATAAAAGCTTTTCATTTTATTTTTTTCTCAAAAAGTATAAAAAGTACAACAAAACCAACCCCAAGGCTTCCACTGGAGTGCAGCAGGGATTAGTAGCACGCACAGATAATATAAAAATTTTAATATAGATATTTCTCCTCATTATGGTTCTGTCTCCCTAAGCTTTTATTTTGTATCATATTTTATATCCTCATCTGAGGAACTGGTTATGAGGCCCACCCCATTTTAAAAAATGATGGTTATTGGAGGCCTGAATTACACAGTAGAAATGCTGTAATTTTTTTTATATAATGCAATTTAGTGGCTGAACATCTTTCTCTATGTCACTGGATATCATTTTTATAGCCTCTAACCCATACGTGGTACGTTGTTTAATCATTTTACAGAGTGTGAACTAACAAATTTCATAAAAATATTCCTTTGCATTTATAGCAATCCATTAGAACAAGTAAACAGCTGCCATAAGCAGCATTATGGCAGTACGTGCCATCTTAAAAATTGCTCAGCATTGTTAATTAAATTGCAGTGTAAAATTAGATTCTGCATTAATTCCATGAATGACACTGGATTTCACAGAAGATAAATCCACTTTTTGTCTGAAAAAATCTGCAATAAGCCTTTAGGAAGTGTTCTGCTCAGAGGCTGAGGCTCTGATGTGGTTTGCTGTGAGTTTCACTTTCACTGTTTTTACAAAAGCCTGTTTCTTTTCATAATATGCAGCTTCATTGATAAATGTTGGGTAGACTGTATGGTCCCCTCCATATCTAATTACTTCCCCATCAAGAGTCAAAAATAGAGGATCACCCTTGTTCAGTGGCTGCCAGTCTTGGTCCTTGGAGAGAGAAAATAAATAGAATTATTTGCTTTCTGATTTTTGTATATTTCATGTGAGTTTATGCTCAGTAATTCTCTGCAGTTTATGATAAAGCCTGGAAAAGAATTCCTTTTACTCTTCAGTATGTCATTTCAGCTTTCTGGTTTGTCTAGAATCCAGGGGTAAAGGTGCACTAAAGGGAAACTGCACATGCTCATAACTGATTATAAACAGATCTTCATTTTAGAATTCTAAATTATATTTATCTTCTAGAATATTCCATCCTGTTGTCTTTTCAGTTTTAGGTTCAAAAGTGGGTTTAGATTCAGTGATTCCCAAGTAACTTATCAAAAGATTTCATGATCTCAATGATAGAATTTACCATAGGGAAGGCATAAGTATTAATTAAATTCACTGGCAATATCATAATATAAAAAAATCTACTACTAAAAAGTACTACAATACAGCAGAAAAAACAGAGGAATACTTATAAAAGGTCATAAATAGAAACTATTTTAGAATTTACCTGCAGTTTAGGGTGAATAATAGCAATAACTTCATCATTCTTATTCCTCGGATAATCTACTTTTTCCATGATTTTGAAAACCTCGACTGTACATGATGGAAATTCCTTTCCTAGAAAGAACAAATGTCATTTAACAGCAAAATGAACAACAGTCTGTTAGAAAGAACAATGGTTTAAATAATTTAGAATGGCTTAAAGAATTTGCTTCCTCATCAGAATTTAGAGTGATTAGCTTATAGTTCATAAAAATGTCTGTCTTCAGATTTCAGTTCCCCTCAAAGCAAAGCTGCAGGAAGATCATGTGCTGTAACAGATGAAGCTCAGATCTAAATCTCCTGAGCTATTCCACTGCCACCCCACGAGAGGCCACATTCCCTCATTACTTACTTTACCTTCATTAAAAAGTTGCACAAAATCCAGGCCATGTTTGATGATCTTCCTCATTTTATGCAAGATATCAGCTCTAACAACACCTTGTGGCTGGGGACCCACCTCCACACCTGTTTGCAGACAAGGGAAATTAGTAATTTAGCCATAAGACTACAAGTTTCCATTATACAGCAAAGACAGGTGTCTGATTTGGTCTCAGAGTTATGTTTAAGAGGAATTTCAAAGTACAGGGTTATGTGGTTTTGAAGAACAAGCAGAAAATTTAGCTCCCCAGCCTGGATCTGTTTAAAGAACCATGTGTGCTACTAGGGTAAGAGGCAGGAGCACTGTATATTAGCTTCTCTTTTTTTAGTTTTCCTCATTCTATTTTTCTATGCTGTATTTTAGAGAACATGCAGTTTCATATGAAAAGCAAACTAATGATTTTTTTCCTCTGCTTATGGTTTGATTCTGTAAATGAAAGAAGAAAATGCAGAATATTTCCCCCCTTCTATTATCTTTTCTTCCTCCTTGGTAACGAACAGCATTTCAGCCAGAACTTATGTAGAGGAAGTAAACATTTATTTTATAAACCAGTTACTTCCTCATCCTTGTATATTATAAATATTTACTGCAAACAGTTGGTTAAGTGAGTTTAAGAATTCCCATCTGGTTTCTGTAATTTAGAAGCCAAGTATAAACCTGAACTCAGGAGGAAAAGCTAGTCACATTTGATTCTCTAAATATATTGTCAATAGCTGCTGGTCATCCTGGTTTAATGTTATGTCAATATTAGATCTGGAAACAGGCATGCATTTAAGGAATTTACAGTGGATTAAAATAGTCTTTATTATTCATATTTACCAACAGGATGTTTTGCTACAGATCGAGTTGTTGCATATTTCAAGCTAGGATGTTCTATCAGCAGCACGGGGCAGAGTTCTGGAGCCAAAGCGTTCTGTGGAGATGGTTTAAAAAAAATATCTTTGTTATGCATATATTTTTAAATGTTGCACCACAAAAAGATTACTGATGCAGAAGTGATTTACACAATGTCTTCAATATGTTGCCTTTATTTCCTAGCCCTCAAAGAAGTAGGACATCTTTAGAAAACACACAAAGCTGTGTTTGTTGGTCTCCTCTCCATTAACTCAAGCCAGGCACGCTCCACTGAACTTTGCTGTCTCTGCACAGAGCACAGCACAGTTCTGGTCTTAAATTGCCAACAGGAAGAAAAATCTACTCATCACTGTGCCAAAACTTAGACTCAGAATACCTTCAAGCTGATTTTGTGTTAGACTGAGGGAAAGAGATGGTGAATTAATCCTCACTTTAACCTTTTTTTGATGTAGAAACTTATTTCTGGCCTCTTTGGTGATGACTTGCCTACCATTACTCTTCATATAATTTTAGACATAAGCTTTCTATTGCTTCAGGTATTTTATGAATATTTAAGTAGGATAGATAAAACAAGAAAAGAAAAAAAAAATCAAGCGTTTAAATATACCTTGTTTCTAAGGGAAAAAAATAATAATTAAACTTCCATATCTTTGCCCTAATCTCAATTTCATCAGTCATTGTCTCGGTCACTTGTGCTTCAACCAGATTAAGCCTAAGCCAGCACTTCTGCAAACCTCATTCTACCAACATTTATCTGCCTCAGGAAGAGCAGAATCAAACAATTTCTAAAGATGTATCACAACTCCTATAAATACTGATGAAGGGAACATTTGTCATTACCTACTTTCATTATTTTTCACGTGTCTTTATTTAATGAAATTAATGTTTGACTATTTAGCATGGGTGACCCAGATTTACCCAAGTTCCTGACAGATCAGTGTGAAAGCAGATTAAATTACATTAATTTTCCTAGATGTTATTCTAAGCATTCCTCTTTGCCCATCAGTCTTACTAATGCTCATTTATATACATGAAGATTACCACGAGTTCAGGCCTGAATTGCCTGATATTATAATCAAATCATTAATTGTGCCTGATTAAAAAGCCCCATCTTACAAATGATTAAAATATTTTAAACAGTTTTGCAGAATAAAAATTAGTATATTTAAAGAAACTACAAAATCATATATATAGTAATGCAACATTACAATTAATCATCTAATAGTTCATTTAAATGGGTTTTTACCTTGATATAATGAACCATTTGAATTGTAAAGTCATCCCTGGAGTTTTCAAGGATAATGGTACCACCCATGTTAGAAGTGGTGTTGTGAAGGTCAAAAATAAGGTCATAGGCATCAGCACTACCTTTTGGGCCAAATATATGATTGATTTCCTGAGCCCTTCTCACTTCATATGGAATATCTTCCACCACTGTCCTGCTGTTAATATCAGTACAAAGAAATTAGTAAACTCATTCCATTACAGTCAACAAGATATGTTTACCCTTATCTTTTTACTTTATTTCCATAATTTGGGTTAGAATCACCTATTTAATTATCAAACTGTTACCATTTGATGAATTTCTCCTTGAAAAATACATGCTTCTTAACCAGGTGTTATTATTCTATGTCTTTTGCAGGATAGTGAGAATTTTTTTTAAAATCTGATTTTAGATAGAGGCTGTTTAACTCTCTCTTATTTCTTCCCATCCCAAAATTTACCTCAATTGAGGTAAATTTATTGTTAACAACTCAAACCACTTCCAAGACTGGATCCACCTGCTACAGAAGGGTGTTTCAGCCTCTGTCTGTGCCCTTTCACCTTGGACATCAGTCACAAGGTCTTTTGGAACTGGTTTTATTTCTTGGCTTCTCCTATTCTGATGCAACTCTATTGAGTATAAGAATGTTTATACACCTCTGAAACAGATGTCTCAGAAGCAGAGAAACATAAAACCCCATAAAAAATGTCAAACATTACTACTTTACAGGTAATCTAATAGTAATTTAAAATGCTGGTTTTAAGATGAAGTGTTGGTTTGAGACTCTCCTAGCAGCAGTTTTAAAATTAATCTGTTTGCAATTTGTTCTCTTTTTTTTGGGTTAAAGGTCAAAACTTTCAGTTCTGTGGCTGCACAGTTATAGTGGAACCTGTGTTCATGTTTTAATCTGGACAACAGAGCCCCTTACAATTTGAAAAACCAGAAAAGTCAGACAACAGAAAGTGCAAGTGTTCTTACCCAAGATTATCAGGGCCAAAAACACGGTTGAGGTCACAGTCAATGTACCTAGTGCACTTCTCCACGGCTCTGGGGTTGCTGAGAAATGGCTTCACTTCCATTCCTCTTCTTTCAATCTCGGCTCCATTCTCTTGCCAGTGCTTGACCAGAAATACCCCCGATAACTCATTGCCATGAGTTCCCCCGAAGATTGCCACCCTTCTCACCGGGGGTGTATCAACAACAGCTGAGGAAGTCATGCTTTTCAGCAGCCCTAAGAACTGCTGAAAGTGAAACAGAAAATACAGTAAAACTTCGGTCTCAACCCCCCCACATTTCTCTTTTTAATAGGAAATTCTTTTAAGCCTGCTTAGGTCAGATGTGAATGGAAGGGAATAAACATTCTCTAAGAGTTTTAGGCTCCCGTGACGAGGCGGGGAGTTGAGAACCTGACACTCCTCCCTCTGGAGGAGCCCTCCCCTTCATTTACCGTATTTAGTAATATCCACCAGCCTGACCCTGGCACTGTGACACGGCTCAAAAGTTAACTTCTCCAAGCAGTATCTAACAATATACAATATATAGGAAGATTAATAACAAGATGAAAAGATAAAATACCTGTGATACTTTTGCAGTGCTAACCAGGTGTAACAAGAGTGCCCCTGTATGTTTTACATCACACAAACATCACAGTACACAAGGGCAGAATGGTTTAGAGTGCAGTGCAAACCAGGTGTAACGAGAGTGTCCCTGTATGTTTTACATCACAAGGGCAGAATGGTTTAGAGCGTGCAAAAAGCAATAAAATATGAATCATATCTTGGCTCTGGATCAACACTTAATGCTGAAACATCAAGTGCTTTGTTTTATCTCAAAGACTCAAGAACAGGAACAGCCCAGTTTTGCCAAGCTTGGCATGACTTTTTTTTTAATGCTTGTATGACTTTTTTTTTGTTTTCTAGTATCTGAAGAAGAGTGAGCTGAAGGAACACCAGCTGAAACTAAATTGCAATTTATCCACGACTGCCTGACCTTGTATTCCTGCCTTCAGTTCTGCCAGCACAGACCTCTAAGGCACTAAAACAACTTTGTCAGTTATGGCTCTTCTAACTTATGCAATCTCTTATTAAAAAGAAAAAAGATACAGACCACAATGGGATGAAAGTTGTGTTCTCCCCCCCCAGAAAGCCTTCACCAACAACTTGATTTCTTCCTCTGCCAAAAGCACTCAGACTTCTGAAACTCAAGTCAAAGAGCAGCCTTAATTTGTATCACGAGGATCCAAATATTTAGAAGAAAAAGTCTTAATAACAGAAACCGTAGTAACAACTGCTGTAAATGACAGAACTCATGGCAATTAGAGTCTGACACATGGTATAAATATCTTTTAGATGTTGTGTTTTTAATTAAGATTACACTCCAGAGACAGGGAGGATTTGAAGAAGTGCCTGGGAGAGGGTTTATAACCCAGGCTGACAGATTATAAGTCTATGAGAAGAAAGTTGAGCTTATGTAGTCAAGTCCTTCCAGGAATATATTTCCAAAAGTTTTACAGGAATAAAGAAAGGAATTCCCTTTGAAGGAACAGAAGTTCTTCTCTGTGTTTCAGCTTGTGCACGCAGCTTTGCTGAACGTTACAGCAAGTTAATACAGACACATGTTTACTTAAACACTTGGCTGTATTACTGCTTTACGTGGAAGCTGTCAGGTATTTAATCATAGTAAGTAATTTATTAAACAAAGCAGTAAAGCAGTATTTTACAGGACTGGACAGTCTGTACTGTCCTTTGACCCTCATCTCTTCAGCAGTGGTGCCAGAACAGCAATGTTCTGAAAAAAAAAAAAAAAATAGAAACAAAAAACCCCACACTCTGAATCTTTCTTTGCTGGATTTAAACTTAATTCCAAGACTGAACAGCAAAAGACAAACACGTGGTGCTTGTACATAAAGTTTATCTCCTCTTGCTGTTGGTCGTGCAACAGTTACCACTCCTGGCCAAACACTGAATAAAACACACAGGCTGTTTGTGCACTCACCTCATTTCACATGCAAAGAAGTTCATCTCCTCAGAAAAGCTTTTTTCTTAAGACAGATACAGTGCTTTTCCAAACAGAAGTTTAGAAACTAAAGCCCTGGAAGCTTCTTTTATACCCTTAGAGCAACTCTGCCTCCAAACAGCTTTTAACTCCTGCTCTCCCAGGGCATGAGGAGCACCCACCAATTTGTGCCATCAGCTGTAAGAAGTGTGAAAGTCTTCTGAATTAAAATCTTATTCCTGTGCTTTGCCAATACTTACAGTTTGGAAAATGGTGTGGAATGTTTTTTTGTTGATTAAGAATGCAGGTTGTTGTTAAATACTACACACAAGTATCTAGTGGTGCTTCGGATGCGTAGCATGAGCTGGAAAACATATGAAATAAGAAATGTAAATGAGGTCTTCTTATAAAAGCCACAGGGGTGTATATACAAATCTTAGGGTGGCACACCAAAGCTTTCTAAAGCTGAAGAAAAAGGATCACAAAAGAAAGGATTGGTTGCAACCCTTCCAATTGTAAATATTTTGCACAGGAACCAGTTGGGAGTTAAGCAGGTGAAATACATCACTGTGTAAAACCCGGAGGGGAGAACCAGCGTGTAGAATCATAGAATAGTTTGGGTTGGAAGGGACCTTAAAGATCATCTAGTTCCAACCCTCCTGCCATGGGCAGAGACACCTCCCACCACACCAGGTTGCTCAGTGCCTCATCCAGCCTGGCCTTAAACACCTCCAGGGATTGAGGGGGCATCCACAACCTCTCTGGGCAACCTCTTCCACCATCTCACCACCCTCACTGTAAAGAATTCCATCCTTATATTGTGCCTGAACCTACCCTCTTCCAATTTGCATCCATTATTCCTACTCCTTCCATCACATATGCTATTATGAAGTCCTACCCCAGCCTCTCTATAGCCCTCTTTAGTTATTGATAAACTACCATGAGGTCCCCCCTGAGCCTTCTCTTCTCCAGGCTGAACAACCCCAACTCCTTCACCCTGTCCTCAGAAAGCAGTTGCTCCAGCCCTTTGATCACCTTTGTGCCCTCCTCTGGACCCACTCCCACAGCTCAATGTCCTTCTTACATTGAGGGCTCCAGAACTGGAGACAGTAACTCCAGTTGGGGCCTCACCAGAACCGAGTAGAGGGGCAAAATCACTTCCCTTGATGCAACATTTATTTCCTTATACCTGTGCTTGTCTTCACGTATTTGCTGCGATTCAGCTCCTCCTCCAGGCTTCTCTAAGCACCGAAAGCAACTCCATGTGGGCCGGCTTTAGGTCGGTATTTAATTAAACCCCAAGGAGGAGACATTTAACCGCGGCTCCTCCCTGAGGGCGGTGCCTACGTCACGTCCCGCCTCAGCTCCTTCCCGCCCTTTTCCCTATCCCCGAGGCGCGAGGGCGCTCGCGCCCCGACCGTTGTTTTTGGCGGGCTTCTCCTCAGCCTTGAGCGCTTTTAGCCTTGTGTGAGGTGAGCTCCGGCTGTTTCCTGTTCTCCATCCTCAGCTTACTACTTTTAATTTTTTTTTTAAAAAATTGAGTCACTGGGTATAGAGTTAAGCAAAGCTGACATAAAATGCTGTAAAACTTTGCAGCATTTACAACGTGTGTGAGTTTACTTTGCTTGCCCAGCTTCCATACAGCAAGTTGAGTGCAATCAGAGCAGCACAGCCTGTTAAGATACATCAAAGAAATGAAACGGAGCTTGGCTGAGACCTCAACTCGCAGCACAGCAGGTACCACCCATCCTTTGTGCTTTACAGTTTATCCTTCATTAAGGCCAGGCTGGACAAGGTGCTGAGGAACCTGGGCTAGTGGGAGGTGTTCCTGCCCATGGCAGGGGGTTGGAATTAGGTGATCTTTAAGGTCCCCTTCCAACCCAAACCATTCTATGATTCTAGATGATTAGAATGTTCTGATGTTCTAGATCATTAGAGTGTTCTAATAATCTAGAATCAGAATGGTTTGGGTTGGAAGGGGACCTTAAAGATCATCTAGTATAGATACATAGATTGATCTAGAATCTATGATTGTGTCTAGCACCTAGATTCTAGATCTAGAATCTATGATTATAGAGTCATAGAATGGTTTGGGTTGGAAGGGAACCTTCAAGAGCAAATATCATCTATGTATATATTAATACACACACACAATATACATATGGGATAGATCCCCATTTCCTAATTGGACTCATGTGGGTTATCTCTTATTGCAGCACAGGGCAGCTTTTATATAGAGTTAGGGCACTGGTCACTAAGGGAAATGCTTAATTCATGGTATTATGTGCAGGACAGAGGGCTGGGAATGTAAATTCTGGGAGGCAATTGTTAGTCTGCAATGTAATCCCTATGGGTGCTGTTTAATAATTGTAGGTTAAATTTAACATATTTCAGTGTAGGCTGTGAATCTTTTTGCTGTTGGAGAAGTATTGTTTATTTAAATTTTTAGGTTGTTTGCCTATACCTCTGTTCAATCAAAAAAAAAGAAGCAGGCAACCCCTCACTTCAAATCCTCTTGAAAATGAGCCAGTTACCAGTTCTGGGACTCGTAATTACAACTATTCTCCCTCATCGTTTGGTAAATAAGATACGTTTTGTTCTTTAATGTTTCAAGTCCAAATAGATCTTAACTTTGTGTTTTATTAAATCAGATGTCATCTTTATCAAAAACTGTACGTGCCCATCATGTTTACTTCTGAAAAGTTCATTATGTTAAAAAATGTTCTCCAGGAAATTTCTTTCTCCTCTGTACAATTGGGCTTTTTATACTTTGTGTCTAGAGGGAGTTTGACTCTTTGTGTGTTAGAGAATGAAGTAGCACTGGCATTTAAATAGAGTCTTGAAACTCTGACCTTTTGTTTTCACTTGATTTCAATCAACATTCAAGTCCTGTGTTACAAGGAGAAACATTTATAAGATGTCTTTCTTGTAATTCAGAAGAGGACTTCTGTTCCTCTAATTCTGCTTGGAAAGAATGAAGCAGAATTCTGCCTCTAAGTACTTTTGAAATGTCTTTCTTAAAATGAAGCAATAAAAGCATAGAATAATTTTTAAAAAATTATAATGAAATCTTACTGTGCTAGTAAGTCAAACATTTGTAACTTCAGCTCATGAGGAGTGGGATACCTAAGCAGATTTATTGTCTTTCCATCTTTTTGTGTCCATATTTAACCCTTTGCCTTTTGAGAGTTAGGTTGGGGAACAGCAAACCCACAAGTCGCTGAGCTCCAGAGAGCAGCAAACAATGGGTATGTAAAAGCTGGTTATTTGTTGCTTGTTGATTTGGGCACTAATTATTGCCCAAACTATGATCTGTGTGTCTATCACACTTTGTGTTGGTGTCACTGATACTTCAAACTTATCTTTGAAAGCTGAACAGAACATCAGTGGCTCCTTCCCTTATGAAACAAACAAAAGCATTGAAGCAAATTCTGGAAAAAAACCTCATATGCTGACAAGTAGTAGTTTCAAATTTTTATTATCCTGACTTAATCAAAACTATTTTACTGTGAAACTATCTTACTCCATATTCTTGTAGCATTAAGACAGACCCTTTCAGTTCTGTGATAACTCTCAGAAAAAGCTTTGCTTGTTTTATTTCACACAAAAAACAGGAATCTTAAGTCAGGAAGGATCCCCTGCATCAGGTGGGATGACATTTGAGCAAGCTTTTGTGGCCTATTGAGTTCAGCTGGATTTAGGCACAGGTGTGATCACTGCCCTTTATATGGATAAACTCAAATGTTTTGAATCTGAGTATTTAACTGATGTTTTTAAAGCTAAACCAAGAAAACATAAATTACTCTTCCTAGGTAGCTGAATAATCAGAACAGATACTGTGATACTGAACTATGTTTCATGCTGTACTGCAGGGCAGAAGAGAAGGCTCCTGGTGCGAAGGGTTGGAACAGAAATGAGCATACTCCTTTGAGTAACACAAGAGATTCAAGATCTAACAGCAGAAATACTCAAAAGTTTGAGAATCCTTCAAATAGTTTGAAAGCTGTTCAACAGCAAAAACCCCCTGGTAATCGGAACTCATCTCAGCAAGTCAAAACAACAGAACCTGGCCAAACATACACATTTAAAGGACAGTGGCCAGGGAAACCAAGCACTGCTTCAAGAAATCTGCAGGATCATAGTCTGCCATATAAGTTTAACCACAATATTCAGCAGAATAAAATGAATGGAAAACAGTCTGATTGTGTTCTAGAAGACAAAAATCAGGTAAGCTTAATAGTTAACTACAAGATATTTATAAGCAAAAAGTAAAGAAAAAGAAAATTGAGGCATTCTTCAGTCTGGGGTGCCTTAGTAAACCTTTAAGATTCTAAAGTTTAGAATTGAGATTTTCATAGTATAATGACCTACAGTCCTCAGCATGATCATAGGTGTTGACAGGGATTTGTTTGTATAGTCTGAACAAATACTCTAAATATAACATATTGAACATTATATATAAATATCTAAGTAATGTTTAAAGTGGTGTGAATGTGTATCTCTAACAAGTTTTCATCTTCCTCTGAAAGGAAGTTTCATCCTTCCAATTACAAATTAGAGAAAAGAATTCTTTGCGAATCTTATCTGCAGTCATTGAAAGCATGAGGCACTGGAGTCAATATGCTGATAAAACTCCACTGCTGTTTGAAGTTCTAGGTAAGCGTTGTGGTTTGTACTACAACTGATAAAAAAGGTAGGTCAACAGCCAAGAGGAAGTGTTATTAGCTGTAAGAACAATAGTTATAATAATTAAAACCACAGAATACCAATGTGAGCTCCAGCTAACTTCCTGCTGGGAGACCCATTCAGCTATAGTTATGAATTACAGTCTTTCTCCAGCATTTAATCTCTTCCTACCTTATTTTCTTTTCTTGCTTTTAGGATGTGTTACAATAAATTTGGGGGACAAGGAGGTACAGTTTTACAGTAATTCTTTAATTAATTTAACTTGTTTTTAATGACAGTTATGAAAAGCATGATTGGCCATTAGTTTTAGAGAGACATCACATACAGTACTGCTATTTAGAGACTACAGGAAGCTTGTAGTTTGTATTGGACTTTCAGGTGCTTCATGTTCTTACAGAAAGCTGATGCTGAACTGATAGATCTTAGTGCTTTTATCATGGTGTGCTTGAGTATCATACTTGGTACTGCTCTGATGTTACATAGAGATTTATTCTTGCTGAATGCTATAGGCACACTTGATTCTGCAGTCACATCAGGACCATATGGGGCTAAGACTTTTCTTCTGAGAGATGGAAAAGAGACTCTGCCTTGTGTGTTTTATGAAATTGTAAGTATTCTTCTGTCTGCACACAACACAGACACCACTAGTTATCATCTCCCTTTTATGAAGCTATAATATCATCTTCCCTTTATGTTGTTATAATAAAAGAAAAAAAAAGGTGGATGATGCTTTCTTTGTATTGTTCCCAAACTGGTCTAGAACAATCCATGTATTTAGGCATCCCCCTACTTCTGTTTCAGCAAAAAATGGTGGGACTTTCAGTTTAACTTCTAAGGAGCTAGTAATAGCAAAAAAGCTGATGTGAATTCCTTTTGTGTTTAATCTTCAAAAACCAGACATCTTTAAAGCTTTTATGTTAGGTGGTAATTTTTTGTTTATTATGCTTTTGATAAAGGACCGGGAACTTGCAAGACTAATTAGAGGTCGAGTGCACAGGTGCATGGGAAACTATGATGCAAAAAAGAATATTTTCAAGTGCTTCTCTGTAAGACCAGCAACTGTTCAAGAACAAAACACATTCCAAGATTTTGTTAAACTTGCAGATATTGAGATGACAGCATATGGGAAAAAAATTAATGAAACTTAATACAGTCAGAGTGGTTTTCTTAAACTGTTTTTTTCATTATCTGTAGACAATGAAAAAATCTGCTTTAGACAACCTAAAGCATTTTCCAAAGCTAATACAGAAAATTATTAAATAATTGAAAATATTACTATACTATGTTATCCAACAACTGTTAGTGCTAGAATTTTCTTCTTGTTACTAATTTTCATAGCTTATCTCTCCTAGTTATGTAGAACAGGATTATGTTCCATAATAGCTTGGATTTTACTGTAGAAATTCTGAATTAAAACATTGAAGTTGTGAAGTAGTGCAAGTGTTTTAGGAAAATATCATCAATACTAATACAGTTTTTTCATTGTTTTCATTGTTTTTCGTATATTCAGTTCTGAGAAATTCTTTCAATACCTGTTTTGAAATGTTGGCTGTGTCATTCTTTTGAGTTTAATAGCAAACAAACTTCAAAGTTCTCTCTGTCTCTGTGAGTTGCTTTAAAACCACTCTTTGGTAAGAAGTAAGGAGGTATCTTTATTTTACTTCATTTTCAATGAGCAGATTCCCTTTGCTGTGTTAAAGAACACCTGGAATAGCTTTTCTAGAAATGAACATAATGGGTGCTATAGAAATATTTCACAGGATGCAGCTGTATGTATTAGGTATTCATATGATTCCATTGATCTGATTCATGTATGTTTTAAAAAAATAATCATTCTAACACCCATGTGAAAAGACAACACACCCTGAAGCTGTAGGAAGATTGCTCAAGGACGCAGGGGAAGTTGGAGAGAAAGAATGTTTTGAACACAGAACTTCCTTGCCTTTGCTGTAGAAACATCTTTCATGAGGGAAGGATCATGTGCATGTTTATGTGTCTTTGACTTCAAACATTTAACTTTCATAGATTATTCCTGTTGTTTCTATTTCCTTTTCCCCTTAGCTAGTTCCCCTACTTCAATAGCTTTGTCTCAGATCTGTTTGGAATAGTAAAAAATAGTTGTCGAGAAAACAGTGACCAGAGTGATTATTTGTTTGGTTTTTTTTAAATTTTATTATACAGTGTTGGCAATTGGAAATTTCACATTTAAAATAATTGAAATATTGTATCCAACCAGTCAAATACAGAAAACAGTTAATATTCTAAAAAGGAGCCAGCTAGTCAACGCAGAAACACATTAATGGAAAATACAGCTTTTAGTTACACTTAAAAAATATATTTAGAATAAAACTTGAACCTGGTCCAGTAAATCGTTTGACTTGTAACAGGAAAACGCTTTTACACAGTTCAACGCGCAGACAGTTTTTATTTCAAAAAGTGATCTGTCAGTGTTAGTAATTGTGTTGTTGGCAACACCCCCCCCTTAGTGTTCCAGATGACAATGATCTAATGTATGTGCTTTATTAGCTGTTGGAAGAATCATTTGCATTACACTCTACTTGCTGTGCCAAGCTGAGCATGGGTGTTTCAAGTTTTGTCTAGCCAGTTGCAGAGGTCATACACAGATATTTGATTTCCTTTAAATATTATAAAGTATTAAAGAAAGTTACAAATGGAAGCATTAGCTTAATATAGAAAAGGTGCAGAATGTTACAGGTTGTGGAGCTTGAATCTTCATAACAGAAGAAGCTGAGTTCTAAGTAGTAAAGGATTTGGTCCAGCAGTGTTGTGAATTGTAAGACTCCGCCACAACAGGAATTTGAAACTACAAAAAGGAAGCTTGAGCTGTGGGAGTGGGCCTGCAACCATCTCTGTGTGTCATCAGCATCACACAGATGTTGTGGTCCCACTGATTTCAGTTGAATGATTGATGTTTCCAGTTCTGGATGTGTGGAAGTTAACATTAATAAGGAATGACAGGAATAGGTCATTCCTGTGTAGTAGGGATGTTGTGGCTGTTAATAAAAATCTAAAATAACCTTACTTTCAGTAAGTGTTTAGACCTTTGCATTAAAAGTTTTCTACTTTACACTAACAAATCACTTTTTCTAGTGAAACATTAAGTGAATAGTCATAAACATTACACAAAACAGAAAAAACCCTACAGAATACAGTTTATACACATTACTCAACATTTGTCAGTTGTTGGGTTTTGTTTGTTTATTTTAACCATATTGATCCTGTCTTGTATAATGGTCATAGTGTAAAGGCACAGGTTGGTTAGGAAAGAAAAGCCTGCATTTCTGTCTCTCTGCTTTGTGGTGATGGTTTGCTTTTTACATGTTGTTTGTTATTCCTCACTTTTCTGACTCTGATATGAAAATTATCAATTTCAGCCATTCCTTAAAAAAAAAAAAATACCTGTAAGACATTATTGAAAAGTACTATTACTATATGGAAGTGATTGAAATTTATTCATCTTACTCTAGAGGCATTCCTTCAACCTATTCTGTTAAACATTTGAAAGATTGAATTCATTAGTCACTGAGCAAAAATGCATAGCACGCAGTCTCTCAGCGTACTGAAATTTTTATTTTTCAAAGATTAGTAATGGAACTTGCTAAGTTTGTGCAGAATTTGCTTTTGGAGTGTGTGAAAATAACAACATGATTATTCTGGAAAACAATGTAACTGTTCTGTTGAAGTTTAGAAGGGTGAGGAATGTAAACAAGACTGCAAAAGTCTTTGACATTTATTAAAATAACACAGTGATTGTTCTCTCCGTTTGCATTTTCTTCTACGTCCTCAACGTGTCTCTGTCTGTCCCTTCATGTACACTTTCCATTAAAAAAGAAATTAAAATAAAATAAATTCAGGAATCAGTTGGACTCAGCTAAGTGAAGAATAATAAATTTGATCACTTGGTTTGTGCCAAAATACAAAACTAAGAATTACAGCTCTGAATTAAATATAATCTATGTGGTTTAATTTTTTAAAAAATAAATAATAGAAATAATAGATGAGAATAGAATTAGAATTCCGTTTCATTTCAAATGAAAAACACGATGGTGGAGTGAGATTAGAACCCAATGTTTCTTTTGCTTAAGGCAATCAAGTGCACTTATTTCAGTGCTTGATAGTAATGAATTCAGTGCTATTGTGGAAATCAGACTTCACAAATTTCACATACAAACCCATGAAATATGGCCATTTGCTACTTCTGATACAGCATCTGATTTTTATTAGTTGTGATCAGTAGTGTTTCACTTCACTTTTTTTTAATAATAATGTGCTCTTAATAGCAATGAAAATATTAGAATCTAAGAATTCTGGCTTATATTGTCACTACGTATAAGGGCCACTGAGCACATACTTTTCTAAACAGATTTTTTTGCCTTAAAAATCAAACCAGAAAATCTACAGAATGCAGGATTTACCAATACATAGAGATTATAAAGAAACTTTTCTAGTATACAATTCATTTTAGATGCCAAACTTGATTTTAGGTTGCGGCTACTAGTAGATGCTTTTGTCACCAGGCAAAACAATTGTAACAAAATATCACTATTGATTTTTTTAAATGACTGGGTTCATAAAAGTTTTGACATTTAATAATATATAAAAAAGTGAATTGAAAGCTCTTAAAAGACTTAGGATTTTGAGACACAAAAGAAACTGGGAGGTAGACAGATGTTTTGAGGATAAACAGATTTCTTTTTGTCTAAGGCATTATGCCACTATATGTTTAGAGCAGTATAAAAGCTGCTGATTCATCTTATTTAAATTCCAGAGCGTTCTCTGCTCGTGCTTACGGAAGACTATCAATGCACTTTTGGTCTTTGTGAATCTGACCTTCTCTTCCCCATCTCCTCTTTGCTCTTTAGCCTCACAGCTAAATGGAAGTGCTAGAAGTATTTCTGCCCATTGCCTGTAGACAGGAATGTTCTTTTCTTCAACAGTATTTAAAATACTATAAAATAGTAGGTATTGGAGTTGGAGATATGTGCTCTTTTGGTGCATATTTTGCAAAGAATGGTAAAAAGACAGACAACATGACCCCAACAATTGCCAGCATGTACCCCCAGCCGATCTGGCATTCTCCTGCATAGTAGATGTCTGAATTCTCACAGAATCTCTTCACAGTAGCAGAGTTGAAACCAAAAGGGTAAACCAAAAGCCCAGAAGCCATTATGAACACTAGAGAGAAGAAAAATAATGCAATTATTATCAAACACTTAATTCCTTTGAAAAAAAAACAACCAAACCCCTCCTCTTGAGAAATGCAAATTTATATAGCGGCAATAATAACAGTTATGTTTGAGCTGATAGATAATTCATAACCAGCAAACATCTAATGAAACTTTGGGATTGTAGAGCAAACACACCATGTATTTGTCATTGCCTTTCAGGTAGGGCATGTACATATTACTCCAATTATAACCTTGGAGAGGCTTAATCTTAAAAGTATCCACTAAAAAGGGGCAATCGCTCATTAATCTTTTTTAATTAAAAAAATCCCTTTAATAAGTTTGAGGGCTATATAAAGTCCAAAAGTTTAACACAGCCTGTAAAGTCTCTGAATAATTTGAATAAAACCTCTCCTTCAGTCTAAATGGAACTGCTGAGATAATCCCTTGTAAAAAAAAAAAAGAAAAGTACAGTAAGACCAAGAAAATGGCAATTAAAAGGAGAGAAACTGGAACAGAAGCCAACTTCAATTCTTTTTCCCTTTAGGGCAGCTCATGGCTGGCTACAAAAGGAAAGTGCTGGCTGGTAAGTGGAGTCCTCTGAGAGTAAGGTGTTTTACCTGCCCCTGCTCCCACAACCATACTCTAAGCCTTTATAAGTTCCCAGTGGTTCCCAAGAAAAGGAGGCTGTGGTGTTCCCTTTTCCCCAGACTCAAGGAGCCAGTGAAGGGAAAATTCCTCCCCAGGCAGGCAATGTCTTGTGAGCATCTCCCACTCTCTGATATTCCACCAGCTGCCTCTGCTGTGGGTGCCCAGGGCAGGAGGGAGCTCTGTGCTGAGATCCTAGCAGCTGTGCTCATGCATTTAGGTTCCAACATCAAACAAAACTACAGAGTCTGAAGCTAAATGCAAAGAATTAAGTTGTATTATGCAGATCTCCCTTAATTGCACGTGTAAGACACCACTAAAAACAATGCAAAATGGAAAAACAGTTAAAATGTAGCTGCACGCTAACAGCTGGGCTAGCAAAGGTCACTGAGCTTTCCCAAAAGAACAAAAAACTTATAATTAAATCCTTTTAAATTTTGCTAACTGTTAAAATCCTCAGGTTTTCTGACACAATCTCAATTCCTTGCTCCATTTCACATGCTGCTCCGTGTATGTTTTCTTTTTGATTGAGTTACAGAGAATTATTTTGAAGGCTGTGCATTACAGTGACAGCAGTGTTGTGATTACCACTTGGTGCTGATGTTTCATGGTGCGATTTAATGGAAGAAGCTTTTTTATTTTTTTTTTCTGAAGGCTAGAAATAATCTGTCACAGTGGACTGCGATGCGTTCACATATCAAACGGCCGAAAAAGTTACCCATGGTTTCATATCCTCAGGCGTGTCATAGAATGACCTCATTATTCTCATTTAGGTGCCCCCTTTCTTCCAAAGGCTCAAAACATTGAATAGCCTGTTATTATCAGCAGAAGCCAAGCTTTCAGACACGGTGCTAATGACTGCTTAATAGTGCTGTCTGTCAGCAGTGCCGTTAGCAGGAGAGCACACAAAGAACCAGTGGGGCTCCATTTAGGTTCCTCGTATAACACTTAGGCCTCCACGCAGCTTTCTAACAACAAACATCACTTTAAAAGGTGTCAGAATACAGTCGTGGGTGCATCTTACCATTATGTGTGCTGTAATCCCACTGTCAAACAAGATGATGAGGAGCCCAGACAACACATTTGGGTCTGTTGTAGAGTATGAAGCATGTGGAGTGTAGAAGAGACTTGCTGATGATAAAATGGGTAGTTGGTGTCCTTATTTTTTTTTTATTTGACTCCTCTCCTGTTGCTCTTGTTAAAACCATCTTTTAATGTCCCACACAGGGTGTTTGCCAGCTCTAGCTCCTCGTGCCCTGAGTTCTCACTTCTAAGTTACAGTTGCTGCTGACTGCAAAGCCTTCTAAAGTCAAGTCCAAGCACATTTCTTCAACTGTAAGTCACTTTTCATTTCTACTTTATAATCTTCTGCTCTCCCAGTTACACTCTCACTCATGTCCTCTCACATACACTTCACTGGTATCCTACAACTCAAGAGTGAATGACAGTTTCTCCACCAGGGTTTGCCAGCCAAGCCATGCTCTTGCTCCCTGAATAATTAGGCTTGTCTATTCTTTTTTTAAAAAGTGGATTCCTGATTTTGTAGATTTATAAACAAAGTAATTAACAGATAGAAGGTATTAGAAAGGAGGACCTTTTTCAAAGGAAAAGAAGATATTTTGTAGACTAAGTTGTAAACTGTTAGTGATAGTACTGAATCAGTAAGACTTCCACTCAAGGGAAATAGCATTTTCTACAATTCTGCTATTTTGAAATCTTATAAACTATAACTCTTTGACATTGCAATGGTTCATTCCTTTCATTAAGCTCATGAGGTTCTGTTTAATCATTTCAATCCATCACATCTCAAAGAAATGCAGTTCTCTGGAGCGTGTGTAGAGGGCACCAATGTACAACTCTCTTATATAGCATGGACAAAATGTGGCTGTTTCCATTTCCACTTCTTTTGGCAAGACTGATGGAGTTTTCAACATAAGAAACAGAAAAACTGACCAGTTTGCTGCATAATGAAGCAGGAATGTGAAAGCTTGGCGAAGCTTATGTGTATCCTTCCACAATAATGTTGAAAGGGGTGGAAATTGAGGAGGAACACAAGTACAGGGGTCAGAAAAAGCTATTTTGTTTCATTGTATTTGTACATTTAGGTGATACCTAGTAGCAGTATTCACCAGGTGTAAAACACACTGTGTGCTTGAATTATCTGCCCAAAATTACCTGCTATAAGAAGATTAGTTTGTCTTAGAAGTTTAATTTGCTTTTTTTAGGAGTATGTCATATCCCTGATACTTGTGACAATGACAGATTAACTGCAAGATTGTGGCACATATCAGACAATCATTAGAACTGGGGCTGAATCGTAGACCAACAAAAGTATTATTATTCCAACCTTATTAAAGATTATCACAGTCTTATCACTTCTTGGAACATTTTTATTGCCTGAGCTTAATCTGCCAAAGTAGTTTTCACTCATCAAGAAGTTTCCTCTCACATATAATCCATAAAGTAATTTCGGTGAGAGCTGAATCAGTAGGCACAATTTGAAATGCCCATGAAGTACAGATAAAATAAACAGGAAAGTGAAGTGTCTGAGGTGAAACAAATCAGACAAAATCCTGCTGTTATGGAAACAAAACTTTGGAGGAATGAGGCAAACGGGGACCACTATTAAATGCCATCCTGCTCTGCTGACCTCCTGGCAGGTGCATATCAGATATGTGCAGTTCCAACTCTTGAAGGCAGCCCTGGCAATTATTCCCTCCAAGAAGCAAAACGGAGAGCTGGGAAAAGGGATAATAATACCCCTATACTTGCTATCAAAATGTAGCTATCTTCCTTTGTAACCAAACAAAGAGCTGGAACTCATAATAATCATACAGCCACTTCTAACATATTACAGTGTAGCTTTTCCACTTTGCAAAGAATTATCCCATTGGCTTCCTTTCTGTCAAAGATGTGATTTGAAGAGCTTGTATCACTGCTGGACTGGTGCCAAATAAGTAGATGATGCCACTTCCTTTTCTAAAGGGTGCAGCTCACAAGTTAGCACTTAGCAGCTGTAATACAAATGTGGTTCTAACAAAAGCTGTGTAGCTTCTCAAACTCCTTTGTGAGCTAACAAAAGAAATGGATTAGTTTATACAACTCCTCCAAACTCTAATTTTAAATAAATGCTGACTATTGTGACTACAGCTCACAAGCCAAGGAACTGCAGCAGATAGATTAACTTGTATTTTTATATGTGTATAAATATGCAAACTACTATGCATATATAAAAAGCTGAACAATGTTTTCCATTTCATTTTATTTGGATTTAGTTAAGTTAGAATAGGAACAGGTTATTTTAAATAAAGCAAGTACTGAATTAAGACCACCCATGCACTTTTTTTTGCATCCATCTTTTTAGTACCACTGATATTCTCTGCTCAAGTTGTGTTGGCACAACTTCCTCATTATCACCTGTTATAGAAAGGTGTAACAACTGTACAAATAGCTGAATCTACCCCACTTTTTAACTGAAGGGAGTGGGATGTAACTATCCAGACTTTGGGGAAGGAGAGATAATTTGGCTTGGTAATTGCTGCATTAGCTGCTGGCTTATTAAGGGCCAGAAAAGGAAATGCCATCCCAGTGACCTTTGAGGTTGCATTTCACAGCATGTTCTCTACATGAGAACAAATGATAAAACTTCCCTTTTTCTGCCCAGTGAGTGGTCGCTGGGGTGGAGATTTATGGCTGTAATCTGGTAATCTATGGGCCTAATCATGCAGTTATAGAGTCGCGTGTCATTTACTCAGAAAGGCTGAAATGATCTAGCACTGTGTGGACTGTGTTGAAGGAGTGCATTTTGTCATCTGCAAGGTTAGAAGATGTACAGCCTATTTAGCAGACTGTAAAAGGGAGAGACGGAGCTAATGTTTCTCAGAAGAGCAGGCTGTTACACCAAATTTTACAAGACTCAGAGAGCTAAGAAATGGGGACTGTCAGATGTACTTTAATTTGGAAGCCATCGTGATTTCCTTTTTCGTGTTGCTTTGGTAATTATATAGATTTTTCTATTTAATTTTTTTTTTAAATTGCTTCGGTCATGCTCACTTCATCTCTCTCAGAACAGCAAACACAGAAGCAGACTGATAATATAATATTGACATATTTTAAGTGTTGGATTCTTTAGAGGAGAGCAGCATGTTCAGGATGGATGTGCCTATAGTGTGCCTCCGTTCCCTCAATTCTGTTACATTTTATTCAGGTGCAAATACTTTGTTTCTCTTCTTAAGTAGCCTCTGTGCCAAAACCACTATGTTCTCCAGCAGAAAGGTTAAATTCATACTACTTCTGGTTATTTTTTTGGCTAAGAACAAGTGCAGCTCCATCTTACCATCTGATACATTCCCTAGCAAGAAGTCATCCTGGATCCCTGAGCAGTGAAGGAATGACCATGTTCCCTTTACAGCACATTGTCTCTCCTTTGGAGCCTCTGTCTTGGGAAGAGGAGACTGCCCAACCTACAGTAAATCTTGGCTCCTGCTCTGGCTGTCAGTTCCAAGTTCTTTAAGAGTTATTCAGAGCAGGAGCTGAGGTCCAAAAGACAGGCAGGGATGTGTAGATCACCAGAAATGTCACCGTGCGACGTGACACATTTGCTTCCTTCCCCACCTGCTCACCCTCACTGGCCTGTTTTAAATCAATCTTTTCCCTTCTCCCAAGACTCACAATTTAAGCGGAGCAAGACACTCATGGAAACAGATTTATAATGAAGCTGGTGGCCATTAAATACTAGCCTTACATCAGGGGTGACCTTATTGTAAAGTGCTCTGCACTGAATTTATTTTGACTCTGCACATTTTGTACCTTGTCTCCTGCATCGATGGGGCAGCCCAGCAGGTGGTGGCGGGAGGACTGATGCCTGACAATAATGCCCACGTCTCGCTTCGTTACAGTTGCACTTCACATCCCAGCAGTCTTCAAGCCTCAGGGATATAGCATTCATTACCTCTTTCAGAGACATGTATTTTACATAAATGGCTGAAAGGTGATTAGAATCCCTGACAGAACAGCATTTTATCTGGAATGCGAGCATGAAAAATACGTGCCTAAAACAAAAAAAGGCATCCTACATCCTCCTCCTAATTGATTTAAGCCACAAAGACTAGCTTCAATTTTCCCAGGGCGCTGGAACTACCAGGAAGACACAAATTACATGTTTTTCGTATCTCCTAAACAAAACTCCTTGACAGGGGGTTGAAACTGGAGTTTTCTCTTTCTCAGCTGTCCTGTGAATGTCATCACACAGCAGAAGCACACGTAGTGCCACCTGAGCATAAAAAACACTTCTGTAACAACCTTCATTTCACGCTGCTGATTCCAGCCCACCATAAATCAGCAACACCATCAGCAATGTTGGAAATAATTGTCTGTTCCTCAGCTCCCCTTTTTTTACAGCCCAGGTGCCACAGAGATGCAGCCATATGGTAGACTGCATCCTGCTGAAGTGGGTTACAGTAGTGCCTCCAACAGTAATTACTACCTGAGTACTTGGAAGCTTTTTAATGCTGCCAACTGCAGATGTGCACCTTGCATTCAGGCTGTGGTTTTCCTAACCTTTAAAACCAGCAGAGCTACTTAGTTAAGAAAAATAATCTAGAAATCCAGAGTAGTGATAGAAATGCCCCACATTATGGGGCTGAATAAAAGTGATTTGGGATATCTGATCATTTTTATCAGGTTGGCCCAGCTGCACCATTTCCCATCTCCAATTATACCAAAAGGCCCCACACTTCCTTCATTAATACATTTGAAGGGTTTAATGAGTTACTTCATCAGGTTAATAAATCCCTTCAATAACTTTATTAGTCTTTGATCCAATTATTCAAGAGGTGCAGCTAACAAATGATCATCATTTATATTTCTTGACAGGGTAACTTAATTAACATATTTGGACTGTGAAATACAAAATCCATAAATAAACTATGGGGGACAATTGAATGTCTTTGTCAGGAAGGGGATTTTTCGATCTCCACTTAAGGCAGCATCAGGACTCCTCTGTCTCTTGTGCAAGTCACTTCAGGCAAACGCTGAGAACTGCAGGAGGTTGGTGCCTCCCAGCAATGTTCTGCCTCCCACTGAGTGCTAGGGAAGGAGGTGAGCTGCTGCAGGACATGTAGCACTGCAATGGAACACATCAGAAGGGGGATCATCCTTATTTATTTGTTTCACCACTTTATGGGGTTTAAAATGCAGCTTCATAAAGGCTGTTGCATTTCTTCAGGTTAAGAACTTTGTCTAATTTTGTCAAGGTGCAGTGACACCATCAGAGAATAACATTGTATTCTGGAAATTATTTTAAAGCTAAATTGAATTGGTTGCAGTGCCATTTGTTTTTCCTGTGGCATCATAATAAATGACATCATCAACAGAATAACCTTAGGGGCAGGGGTGTTTTCAGAATCTTAACCTTCCAATGGCCAGCAGTATTGCAGCTTCCTATTACCAGAGTAATAATATTTATGGTAGGTAGACTGCAAGAATGGAACTGTACCATTTATTTACTTATACTTGATAGCCACCTCTGGCAAGAACAAATTTCCCATTAATCACCATCTTATCTCTGTAAGAAACAGTTACTCTCAAGGACATCTGTATTATTCCCTTTGTTTTATTAATACAGAGAATAGTGCTCTGGATCTTTTGTCACTGAACTTTATTCTTGATCTAGATTATCTAAGGGGAGCTGAAATGCTTAAATAAAGCAAACCTTAATCTCCGTAATAAACTAGTTAAGACCCTGACCATAGGGACAGTCACGTACTCAGGAAATTTCTCTATTTTTATATAAAGAAACTGCAAATTAGTCACTCTTTTTTCTATTGGCTGAAACTCCAGAATTCTGAGTTTCTCCTGGGAGTGAAGAGAACATGTGAGAGTGCCAGAAAAGCTGTTGCACTCCAGTCCAGAGGTCAGGGAAGTGAAGCCAGTTTCTAAACTCAGATCGTGTAATTAAAAATGTATATTTCTCTTCCCTTTCATGTCTTTAGTCTTTAGCTAGCATTTTAATTATATATAAAATTGAGCTACAGGCTGGTTTGTTCTTCTAATTTTTCAAGAGCACTGCATCACATATTTTCCTCTTTAAAAAAGAAATCAATACAGGCCCATCAGGGGACAATATCAGACAGGTAAATTCTCTTTCATGTGAGAAAAGCATTAGTGGTAAGACTTCCACAAGCTAAAATTCATTTGGTTTGGTTCTGTTTAGCTTCCTAAACCAAAAGACAGTCGCAGATAAGCACAGGCCTCAGGTCAGCTGGAAAGGACTGGGGCTCTTCCCATCAGCAGTGAGTGAACTTCTGTGCAATCAGCTTTGAAATAATGGAGCCACAGTTTCCCATTCCCTTTCATTTTGGCCCCAAGCACAGCAGAGCACTCAGGGCAGCAGAGCCACTCAGCCCAGTGATGGCAGAGGGCCTGCTAGCAGCATTTAATGGCTGCTTTCCCCTGTATCCACCTCTCAACTCTTTTTCTGTGAGCAATAATTGTTGGCAGCAGGATCTGATGTCTTAGAGAGAGCAAAGCAAAAGGCTCTGCCACCACTCAGCCCCATGTCCCTTCTCTCTCCATCTGTAAAGACTCAGGACACAAAAAACAGCCTCCACATGGGTCCACCCTGCAGGTCTGAGTGTCCTTGCCATGGAAACCAGAGCCTGAAGGTGAGGGAAAGAGAGAAGAGATATGGTCCATGCTCTCTATGGCACGATGGCCCTTCTTAAGTGGCCTGGCAGGAAGGAGATACGCCTTGTTACCCAAAAGCAAATAATTTATCTTGCAATAGGACAATCCTTATGCAGTACTAGAATTGGGTAGTGATTCTAGTGGGAGGGGGGAACTATTCATTTTAATTTGCTGTTTAATTAAGTGTCCAATACCACACAGTGGTGAGATGCTTGCTTGGATGGGAAGAGGCAGCTAATTGTCAGGTGAACACGCAGTCATGCCTGCCTCCTAAACTCAAACACTGCTCACACAGCAATTACTCTGCATCAGTCAAACGTGATTTCACCAGAATTTGCTGGCAGAGTGAAAGCTGCACTTTTAAATGCAGTAAAAGGTTCTACCCTCTGTCCTGCCCCTGTGCCACTGCCTGGTCCTGCAAGGGTGCTGCTCAGCACAGCCATCTGGTTTGAGAAGTCAGGAGTGGGTAAGGAGGGCAGGTTACAGTGACCAGGTGGATCAATGTGTCAGTGGGAATGTGTAGATGCTGTTGAGTGGAACACAGCTGGGTTTTTCTGACTCCACTGGGTAAGCAGAACCCAGCCCCAGGCACCCCTGCTCAACCCCCCCATAACCCTGCAGAAAGCTGGGGCCCTCCCTTTGCTGCAGGCACTGAGAGTCCCACAACACAGCACTGAGAAACACCCCAGGGCAGTGCTGCATTAGGGCTGGTCAATCCTCTTCAGGGCTGATAGCAATCACCTCCTCAGCATTTCCATCTTCCTTGCATTTAAATGGTTGAGTTAGCAACATATGTAGGGCAGCACAGAAAAAAATGACCTTAAATACACCATTTGTCATCTCTGGATGCCAAATTATAACCATTACTGAAAGAGATACAGAGAAATGTGTCTAATGAACATAGTGTATTTTGCACAATTTACTTTGCATTTGCCATATCCTGCAAACAAGGACAGGACAGTGAAGCTTCTTAATGATCATAATATATGTGCAGAAGGAGCAGTTCCCTGAGGGCTACTGATTAATCAGGGAAATGCTCATTTGTTCTGGCAGAAGTGATGTGTATCTAGGCAAGGCAAATGATGAACCCTGACTGCATCCAGCAGCCATCAGGGGCCAAAAGTTTTCATGCATTTAACTCATTTTGCCTCAAAGAAAAGAATACGTTTCGGCACAGCACCAGGACATAATGGTGCTTGTTCTCCACTCTGATTCTTTTAGGGTTTTGTCTGATACAGGCATAAAGAGGCCCCACATTAATTTTAGAGCCTATTAATGCATAAGAGGCAGCTTCCAAACGAAGACATCCCTGCTGCTTGCTTCCATAGGCTGTTTAGGGCAGGACATAAGGGCTCAGCTGCAGCATCTGATTACTCTGTGAGGGACTTGGGAACAAGTTAGAAGATTTAAAGGATTTTTTATCAGCTGATCTAAATCCCTGCCTGGATTTTTAGTACCTGAGAAACACCACATGCCAGCTGATTGCAATCCTTCCTGCACTCCATCATAGTCATATTAATTTTGTGGCTTGGCACCATTGCTGCCACCTAGAAGTTTGCAACCCAGAGTTGGTTAGTAACAGTGTGCAACCTCTGTGCTGTTCACATATCTCTCTAGTGATCATTTGCAGACAAGCCAAAAGGACAAACTTAAAGCAGATGTGCCCTGCTTTTCTCTGTAGCTTTGGAAGCACAGTCATGGAAATATCTTTATCAGATAAATGAATTCCAGCTCACTGGGATAAATAGATGCAATAAAATACTTTTATGTAGAAGCAAACCACACCAAGATGTGATCTAACAACTCTTCAAGGAAATTGCTGTGTAAGTGATCCAACTCTGAGGCTTACCTCAGGCTTTTGCATAACATGATCATTAGGACTTTAAATTGGAGAAAATGTGCTGGGATCTTTCAGTTTTTTTCCACTTGCTTCCTCAGTTTTGTAGGATCAGCAGAAAGTAACAAGAATCAAACTGAACTAATGCTGTGCTTTTGATTCCACTGCTGCTGAACACACAGCAGGGATTGTTTGGTAGGGAAAAGAATATGTGTTACTCCTCTTGTGGGCATCCCAAAATTGCCAGAAAACGTGTATTTTTGAGTTGTTTTCAACACGAGAGGGAGGAAAACCAGAAATAAGATGGAAGGCTGAAACATAATCGGAACACAACACTTATTTAGTTTGGCTACTGATTTATTAATGCCTTATAGTTATGCACTCAGGGATAAACCCTCACTTTAAAATGTTCTTCGACTCTAGCAGGGATTATTTACAGGAAGTAAAAGCAGTTAAAGAATTAGAATTAGAAAACCTGCCCATACTGAGTCAACAAAAACATTACCACTGACCCCATTAGGCCAGGTCTTGCCCCCAGATATCTACAAAGCACCACAATTTTCTTGCAGCGTGACTAGCAGATTAATATTCAGTTGCACTAATTTCTTGTTCCCTACAAAATCCTTCATTTTTGTGCAGCTGGTCTAACAACTTTGCTCCACAAGTTTGCATTTCAGTGTAAACTTGCTCCTTTTTAGCCCATGCCTTACTTGGTCCCTCTTAGTCTCACTTAGTTTGTCTCCATACTCCTTTTAAGAATTTTTTTTTCCCATCTACTTTCTCAGCAGCATCTTGAAGGTATTTGAGGCTACTGGGGAACTATAAAATGTACCACTGTGCTCAGATATATAGTAGAGAACATGCTCCTTTAACCCTGTCCTTCAAAAAGCCAGAAGCATTCGCTGTACTTGAGTGATCTGCCATATGCTTTTGCAAAGGAGCATTTTGCACCTGCCACCACAATACAGGACAAATGCCAGCTTTGCAGGAGAAAACATTAACCAATTTACACAAAGCCTTAGGTGGTCTATTAGCCCAGCGTAAAAACAAGAATGTGTAATTACTGGATCCACAGATGGAATTAAATTTGATTGACTACAAAGAAGCAATGAGTGGAGCAATTAACAGCAAAGCCCAAGTAAACTCTGATGGGGGAACCCACGGCCTGGCTGAATGATGCAGACAGCACAGTGTCCTGCAAATGGGATGGAGTAGTGCTCCATAGGCTGAAGTTCATTAAGATAATTGCAACCAGACAGTTACTGGTGCATAGTTAAATTTGGGATATCATAACCCATCCAAAAGAGAGATGTGAGAGGTGCTCCCACTTTCCAGTTCCCCAACCATGCAGCTTAATGGTGAGCCTTTTGCCAGTGCCTGTGGAAAGGTGGGAAGCTGGGGTGTTTCTGTCACAGCTTCCATCCCCAGTTTGATTTAATGTCCTCTATAAGCAATTGCATCTCGGTGCTTGTAATAAGAAAATGTCATAAAGGAACCTGCTGCCTGGTCCAACATCTTTGAGCTTTGACAGTTTAAATTTACAGCTTTAATTCAGGAGCCTAGAAGCCTGGTATTCTGTACACACTTAGAGAAGGGCCAAAAGGAACAATATTTTATAAAATGCCCACCTGTGTGCAGTGACCCATGGAGGATATAACCCCTCAGACCTCATGAAATGACTTGCAGACAAATTCACAGGCCACATTGTCCAGTGGAAAATTACAATGTCCTAGTTAAGCCCCCATGTGTTTGGATGTCATGATTTGAATGTTCTGCCTCTGTTCAATAAAGCTTTGAACTTTCAGCAACTTAATCGAACAACAAATGCTCAACTGTGTTCTCTCAGCCTTTTGTAAGGTCCTCTCAAGCTTGATTTCTTGCTCGTGTATACAACAAGCCACGTTTCAAAATTGTTTCCTGTTCTTACATTCCTACAGCTTTCTTCCTAATGGAATTAAATTGCTGAGGGGTGGAGGGAGCACCTGAAATAAATGAGCAGTCATCGATTAATTCACCATCAGTGAATTGGAGCAGCTGGACTGCTCTTGCTGCTTTTTGGGCAACTTCAGAGCAGGATGGCAGAGCATACAGACCTCTGAGGCTCTCCTGTGGCCACAAGAAATGGGAGAAGCAGGCAGTTCAAGACAGAGCCAAGACAGACCAGAGTGCATCTTTACAGGTGAGAACTGTGGCTTTCTCTCTGCAGGAGTCACAATATACTTCACAAAACCCACACAACTAAAATCCAGGCAGTTTGGCTGCCTCCTGGAAAACTAAATGAGGCTGTATGAAAGGTGCTGACACACATACAGACAGCACTTGGGAGACTCTGGAACAAACAGCTAAGGGATTTCCTTTAGGAAGAGATGGGGCTGAGAGTGTGGCTGTCATACACAGGGCAAAGCCACCCCCTGCTGAGCTCAGCGGGTGGGCAGGAGCTGTGTAACCGAGTGTGATGCAGAGGTGAAGGGAAGCAGCCCCCAGCCATTGCCCAGGCTGCTCCCTCATCACAGGGGGAGGCCAACTTTGACACTCCTGTTCCTTTTGCAATCCAATTTAAGTCCCACGTCTCTGTTACTGCTGCATTCCCAGGGGTCATGTTTGGGGTTGCTATAAAATGCAGGCTCGCTAGCACTGCAGACGTCCCCAGTCTGTGCCATATATACAGCTGTTTAATGAGCCTTTGTGAACTATAGCTGTGCATCCCTGCTTGAACAAGAGGAAAATTTAAAATATGCATCTTGTGATTAAAGTAGGTTTCTGGGCCATGCTGATTTAAATCTGGCCAGGTCCTCATGTTCCTACATGAGGATAATTACAGGTGGAACCTTAAATAGAAATGCATTAATCAGAGTAGGATCTGCTCCCAGTCCCCTTCCCGTCAAAACTCAAACAGCAGCAAGGAAATGAAGTGATAATGACAGGTCTTTAACTTCTAAATAATTTTTTTCTTAGGTATCCATATTTTAATGAAATTTCTATGCTTTTTAAGGTAGGAGACATTTTGATGATCTTAAATGCAGTCTCTAATTAAACATTCTATAATTAAACTTCTTGCTTTATCTATGCAAAATGCCAAGGAATTAGAACAAGCCTTAATTCCTCCAGGTTAAGCCCTACTTTACCTAAAAGACATGCAGGCAAAAGAGTGTCTGACACCAGGTTTTCCACAGCAGTCGTGGAAGCATAAGGATGTCCTAGAGATACCAGACATTCATTCTGACATGCCAATGTATAATATTACATCCCAGAAAAATACATGTTAAATAATTTTAATTAATTTTTGGGGAGTGTGGCCTATGCCTTACAAGCAGATCTATGCCATGCTTGCCTTTGTTTGCTACATCTATGAAAACAACCATTATTTTGCCATGTTGTAAACGATCTTGTTTCTCTTGCTTTCCCTGCAACACAGTGCCATGTTCATTCCTCCTCTGAAGATTTCAGAAAGAGAAGCAATTTGTAAGAATGACAAGAAAATGGCTTCTCATTTGTGTGTACACCACAGCAATCTGAAGCTCTGGTGGGATACACGTATCCTGAGTTTTGAGCCCTCTGATTAAAAATAAATAAATAAATAAAATTACATCAACCATTTTGATGGTAAAGATTCTAATTCAGCACAGGTTAATTGAGAAGTCAGATTTCTTGCTATCTCTTCTGGAGAGGAGGGAGATAAGCGAACACAATGACTCTTTATCAACAATATGGGGACTTCATTTAAAGAGAGAGCATTAGGTTACAGGCGAGAAGATTAGTAGCAATCAGACTGCTCTCAGAAAAGAAAATGCACTGGGTAATAAAGATAGAAGGCACGAAACTGGATGCATAGAAATGAGGTTTGATGCCAAATATTGCAGGTCAGATCTGAGCTATCTGTCACGTTGGCACTGATCATTGCTGACACACAGTTATTATTATTCACCTGTGATCAGGTCATTTACTACTATCAAATTGATGGCTCTTCCCACCCATTCGTTTGTTAATGGTATTTTAATAAAAACAAAAGTCCATCTATTATCTCTTTGGGATTGCTGACCATTGTTATTACACTACATAGTTTATGAAATACGTTTACTTTTTCCCAATCAGCCATAAAAAGGTATCAGCTGTTACTCTGTTCCTGAGCCACAGCCCCATAAATCTGAGTGCAGCTCTGCATTTAAAGGTGGCAGGCTTATTTTTCCTTTTTCTTTGTGCACCATGTGCTTCCCATACCAAAAAGTGCCTGTTTTGTTGCGAGTGACAGAAGGAGAATTTAAAGGGATGCTAGAGGACCATAAAGACTCCCCTTTACCCAATCCCAAGCATGCATTTGCCTTATTGTTCTGCTGACTAAAGAATTAGAAACTATTAATATTGTCTTTGTTGGCAGGTCAGAAAAATACTTATTCTGTAGCTGAGTAGATTAATCCGAAGGGGGAAATAACCCTGCAAAGCCCTGCACTGCAAAAGCTGGCTGTCTAACCAATCCCTTCTCCAAACCCAGATGTTTTCAATCTGCTAAGTGTTAATCTTGCAATACTTCTTCCTATGCCTAATGAAATTATTTCAACGTGTATTTATCTCTATTAGAGAATTCATATAATTAGTGCAGATATTATTCTTTATGAGGAAGCCTTTAGAACAAAATCCCGTGAGTTTGTCAGTCATATGCTCTCATTAATTATGAAGGCATGCTAGGATCTCTTGCCATTAGCTTTTTTGATGGGCTTTGGATATTGCCCAACTTTGGCTATGCTTTTCTGAGAAGCATACAGTGAAATCAGAGGCACTATAAACCTAGGTGAGTTATAAATTAAATGCTGGCATTCTCCTCTGATGAGAGCCTGAATCAACTGAGATTTGGGTTTCAAAGTAGTTGATTGAAGGGTTTAGTCTTGACTGTAGGGAAAACATGGAGCTTGTTCCCCCTGCACAGGGGCAGGGAATTTCTGATGCTTGGTGCCCTCCCTTGAGAGGAGATCTGAGTGAAACAGTTAAACTACAAAGCAGTTATCACTGAGGTTGCTGGGCAGACTGGGAGCAGTGAGCAGAGGTTGAGGCTCTGAAAACTGAATTTTTTTCTGTGCACACACACCCTTTTTATATCTTTTCTTGGTGTTGCTTTGGTCTCGGTGCTGGTCAGACATACAACAGCTAGACTGTGAGTTTAAAGTCGAGATCTCTTCCATGAGAGGTGCTGATGGGCTTCACTGTGTGAAGAATAATGGCTTGTGAAAGGGAGGTTACAGATAAGGTCAAGGAGCAGCTTGGGAAGCCTTGCATTTCACGTCAAGGATCTTAAGGGTTATAAGAGGGCTGCAAACACTTTCCTCTAGGGGTGCTGACTGACAGATCACTGTCATGATTATAACCTGATTTTGATAAATCACGTTGATCTACTCTTTGTAAAAGTTTTTTAAAGGCATTGCTTGCAAGTTGTGTGTTCCTGTGAAATACTAGATAAGTCCATAGGGCAAAAAATGGCAGCCTATGCCTTACTTTATGTCCTGCTAGCATAGGTACTGCATAATAACTGGCTTGTGCCACCAGAGTGAAGGACCTTCCCTTGGGGAGCTGCCCAAGGGAGATTCTCCCAGTTTTGCCAATCTCCATAAACATCCCAGGTGCCCTAAAAGCCATTTAGTCTCTGAATCCTAAAGCAAAGTCCCTTTGCCTGACAAACAGGTGGTAGATTTTGCCTGTAGGAACTGGCTGGCAGGACATACATGCAGCTGCAGATGGTTTATGGCTGCTTCTTTTGTAATTTTGGTATGAGATAAGGGAAAAGAATCAGTTTAAAATTAAACCAGGGATTTTTCAACTTGTCCTTAATGTTTATAAGGTTTCTTTTGCCATAAAGAGAAATCCTCAAAGAGAGAATGGAAACCTGCTCATCCTTATTTCTTGTACCTTCATTGTTTATCCTACTCTAAGTGAAATAGCTGTTCTGGAAATGCAGTCATTTACTAAGCCTTAAACAGCAGAGACATGTCCTGCTATGTTTGTTCCTTTGTTGTTGCTATGGCGCTACCACACATTTTTCCATGTAGGAAAGGAAATCCCATGGAGACCAGATAATAAAGGCTTGAATTTCCAGGGCACAGTGTCCGTCTCGCCTCTTGACCTATTTGACACCCTCTTTCACCAAACCTGCATTCATTGAAACCAAATAAACAGCCAGCCATCAAAGGAAAGATTTTTTTTTAAAGGGTTGCTTATGGTTAGCCCTGATGAAATATACATTGGAAAAACCTGCATTTTAATCACATTTCTGCATTTCAAAAATGGTTTTGTTTAACTACATCAGACTTGTCATTCAGGGAAGTTTCCTTCTGCTGGATTCCTGCATTTAAAAGTCAAGTTAACCAAACCCAAACAAATTTCCCAGGAGGCTGTAACAAACCAGACAAGGCTCTTGCACACTCACTGTCTGACCTCTGTGCTGCACCAGGTGTATCTGCTGCTACTTGCCAGGCTCTGAGATGCTGCATCTTTATAGAACATCACCAGTTCACGACAGGCTGTCATGAGGTTTCATCAAAATACTATCATTGCGTGTTGGTTGTTGGAACAGCCATGCCTCAGACTTGACTGCTTTTGTTAGATTATGTCAGAAACATGGACGAGTGGATTTTGTAATATTTGCTTTCTAAGATTTTAGAAGCACTCAGTCACTTTCAAGCAATAAAAGCTTTGTGGCTAATTAAAGCAAGCACATTGGTCCCCTTTTGGTGGCAGGTGTGAGCTCTTTCCTGTGAGAGAGCAGGCCACTACTGCAGCAAATCAGGAGCTCTAAAGCCTGAAAAAAATACCTTCAGATGCCAAAAATCTCACCAATTATTACTCTTTGCTTCACAGGTTTCTCTGATCTCTCAGCACCTGACTTCACGCCTGAGTGTGGAACAGGGAACATGAGAAACCAAGAGCTTTTTTGCTAAGGAGCATTGGGTATGTATTTTTGCTATTTATTTCCTTATAATGAAATTAAATGAAATAACTACAATAAATTATAGTTCATTTCTCAGGATAAAGCAATGCAATGTGGCCTGCAGCAGTTACAGATAAGGTGCAGCATCTCACAAGGGAGAGAGAAAGAACAGTGATGATGAAGTTATCCTTCGTGTTGACTTACTCAGCCATTTTCTCCCTGGTTTCCTGGGTCCTGGTCACTTGTCCCCATTGGGTCACTCACCCAGTGTTTGCCAGAGCCCTGCCTGGAGTCACAGCTGGTCTGTGGGAAGCCACATGAGAAGGCAGCTTGTCCTCTGCCACTTGAAGGCCAAACCAGTTACATTTTTCATCTCAGCAGATGGAAAGAGGTATGGTTAATTGGTATGACATCCTTGTGACAACACAGAGCCATGAAGATGACAAATGTCATAAAAGCCATTACAGGGCAGTTTTTCAAAGATGACTGCAGAGCACAAGGCACAGAGTTTTGTGCGTGTAAATGAGGCAGTTGCAACCAGACACATGCAGACTGCAAATTTGCAAAACTATAGCTCCTTTTTTGAACACTAGCTTCTCAGCTGAGTGACATGGAGCTTTCTATGCCTGGCTTTCCATTGGGGTGAGGAGAGTGGGTGGGACCAAACTGCTTCTTGAGGCTTTACACTTCACAACCAACCAGTTTTGCTGGTGCTGCTGGACACAGTGCAATTCCTCCCTGTTTGAATGAACTATGAAGGTCCAGCCCTTCCTGGGAGCAAGGAGTACCCTGCACAAGGCCTTCAAGAGTAATTTATCCTGATTTAGAAAGGCATGCTATTCTAATGGCATACCATGCTAGGCATGATCCAGTTTAAATGTTCTTCACTGGTTACAAATGTGACCTTCATTAACTCATCTTTGTGCGCAGAGATCTACAGGAACAGCTCATTGCATTTTCAATTTAATTTAATTTGAATGATAATTTAAAAGTTGTTTGATGCAAATGCGACCATCTGCATCCTCACAGCTGACACAGTTTTTAAAGATGAGTTTGTCTGCAGGGGTGTGGGGGAGATTGGTAGAGAATAAGAGCCCCAGGCTTTAACAGGGTGTTCTGCTGCAGGGTATGGAGTACCCTGGAGCAAGCTGGGAGTGCCTGGGGCTGGGTGGGGAGGAGAAAAGAAGCTGAGCCAAGCAATGGCTGGTTACCAAAGGTGTTTGTGACCAGCAAGTCCTCAAACCATCCCACCTCGTGGTATTACTTCCCATCTGAGCCTGGTAACTGCACCAGCAGTTCACTAGACCTGCTGTGACACAAAATATGTGGTAGTTTAAACTGCAAGGAGGGGCTGGGCCAGGTTCTCTGCTGCCTTGGGCATGGGCAGGCTGTGTCTCTTCTTATGGTTTTAGTTACTGTCAGTAAGAACACTGTCCTCAAGCTAAGAGTTTGTGGCCACTTCATTGCTGAGTGGGGAGAGGAGTTGAGGAGATGGCAAGTGCCTCCTGTTCTTCCCCTCTCCTGTGCACCATGCAGTACTGGATGCTTAATGACAGTATTAATATCAATAGAGTCCTAATGGCTATTTGTTCACACTCACTACTTGGCTGCCAAACTTTGAGTAATTTGATAAAACTGAAGCTCTGAAATTTTGCACCAATTTTTCTAGAATGTGGGTAGGGTTGGCTGCTGACTTCCTCCTAAAATGGTGTGATAAAATGGACTCTGAGTCCAATTCAAGTTTTTGAAAAGGAGCCAGAGAAATAATTTTTCCCCTAGTGCTTCCCTGCTGGCAGCCTGGGTCAGGTGGGATGGAAGAGATGCTCCTTGCTGAGCTCTCACTGCAACACCACTGCTTCTACCTGCACTTCTGACAGTCATGTGTAGAGACAAGAATCCCATGTGGTCCAACAAAACCCAGGTGAACTCTACAGAAAGGGCTAGCGAGGGGAAGGGAGCTGAGGAAGGAATGAAATCAAATTGCTTTCTGCTGTCTACCATGACAAATCGTCTATATTTCAAATAATAGGGGTTTTTTGGCACCTGTGTGCAACTGCCATTGCACTGGTGCTCATGGGAATGTGGTTAGAAAGCTTTTAGCTAAACTTGCAGGCATCATCTCACCCCTGTGAGTCTGAATGAGGGAAATGAGAAAAATGACCCTTTCTAATAAGGAGGAACCACCTGGGTTAGCACTGTCCCTGGCTCCCTAACTGACAGTATGAAACTAAATGTAGCAACCTGATTTCTAATGGATGGCTTTTACTCTTTAAATTACATTTTAGCTGTCTTTGTGAGTGTTAAAAAAAAGTTACTTAAGTCAGCTTTTGGAAACGAGCAAGGGAGAGCTCCCTGGATTACTTAGGAGAGAACAGATTGAGAGAATGAGGTGAAGCTGAGATGGTGGCTGGGAACAGAAGCTTTAAATTGCGACTGTAAGGCTGATTTCTGATCCTTCTGCTGTGTGTCAGCACTACTCTCTGAACCCTTTAGAGAAACCCTTAACTGGAAAAGGCAACTCCCCCAGGAGAGCCTTCCACCTCCTGTGGATATTTGGAAGAGAACTTCCATCTACCCATTAGAAAAAAATACTTCTAGCTTTTAAGTTCAAATTATGGATCCAAACAACATATGCTGGAACTGAACACAGTCTTGCTGGGAGGGGATCTGCCAAATCTAAGGCTGCTCTAGCAATAAATAATAAACCTAATTAGGCTCCTTCCCTCTGGAACACCCAGTTTTGTGACAGTGATACAACAGAGTAGCAGAGTCTCTTTTCTTAACAGATATTCAGGATAGCACTGAAGTGTTTTAAAACACTTGAGAACAGCCAGTTACAGGCAGTCACATTACTTGTGGTTATATTTTCCTACCACTGTACATCAGCTGCTTCTGGGAAAGAAAAAGGGGAAAAAAAATAGCAGCTGATCTGACTACTGTGCATTGCCATGCAAGGCAGGCAAACCTGCTATTTTATACTAATACTGATTGCAATGTGAGAAAACTATGGACACTTTATTTTTCTCACAATGCTTAGTTTCCCGATATCAAACATCTCTTTGATAGAAACCTTATAGTTGGGCTTTCAAGAGGCAAAATCACTTTAACTGGTGTGTTAGAAGGACTGCAGATTTCATCTGTCACTGAAAATCCTTCTGTGCTTCCTCTACAAACACACAAACATCAAATGGTGGAGCTCTTCCAAGGCTGTCAGCTCAGATATCTTTCTTTGGCCTGGAAGATGCTTAAAATGAGAAGTTTCAGAAACAGAGATGAGAGGACTCACGTTTCACCTTCTTCATGCTTGCTGCAAGAACTCCTACTACATGCATTGCCCCTTGCTGATAGTTTAGCTGCAAGGCTGGGAGTTCTATTTTTTTCCTTTCTTTGGCTCTTCCCTCTGCACTAAACCTTGAAACCAGTCAGAGGAAATGAAGGGTGCTTTTCCACCAGGATTTCTGCCAAGCCCAGTTGGCAAGCTGTGGTTTACATGTCGCTTAGTCCCATCAACAGCCAGCAGTACTGGTGTGAGGGAGGCTGCTTGTGCCTTTGTTGTAGGAGAATTTTTGCACTGCTGGGGTTGGAACCCTCCAACAGCTTGGTTGCTGAGCCCTTTCCCCCCTTGTGTCCTCATAAATTAAACATAACTGCTGCCTCCCGCTCTTGCAGACAGCCCTCTCCTAATAAATCATGTAAATAGAGTCTTGGAGATTCACTGCCCTTTATTTCACTTGAGTCCCGTAACTCAGCTGTTAATTGGATCTGAGATAAAAATCTATTTTACCACATGTTCCCTAAGCAGGATCCTGTAAATTCCTCTCCAGAATAATAACCTAGAGCACTGCATTCTTTGTTTTGTTCCTCTCCAGCATCAAGGAGAGCAGCAAGGCCAAGCTCAAGAGAAATTTCTCTCCTTGTGGCTGTCTCAGGCTGCTCCTTCTGGTCACCAGCATCCTGGTGAAGATTCATACTGGGTTTTGCAGTGGCAACAGGGCTGCTTCTGCCTCCAGTCCCAAAGCTGTGGTTTCCCCGGGGTCTGGCACAGTGTAACCCCTTTGGAGCAATTATAGGAGGCTGTTGGGGCTGTTCTAACCAGTAAATATTTTATCCAAACAGTGAGCTTGTTTTTCTTAGAAAGTTCTGGTGGCTTAATTGGTGCAGTGCATCTTTTCAGCTGGGAATTTCATGTCAAACCACAAAGGTGTTTGGGAGGTTTTTTTACATGGAGGAACAGGAACCCCAAATCTTCTCTTTGCTTCTTGCTTTCCACTAATTTCAACACAGAAGAAATTTCAGGCCTTTAAAGGAAAGCTTTTTAAATAGATTGATAGAAGCAGAACCTATAAAGCTGAGGAAAGGCAAGCTTTTTGTTTTTCAGTATTTTCACTAGAACTAAAATCATAAAAATTTTAACAAAAAGATTTGCTGTCAGGTCTGTTGTCTAGAAATTGTCACCTTCCTGGTTGTGTCCTGTGCAGGGCAGGTGACCCCAGCTTGGGATGTGTCCATCATCCCCTACAGGGCTGTGCACAGCAAGCATTGAGAGCAGGCAATGCATCAGCAGAGCCACAGCAGTTTGGCTGCTGTTTTTATTGTTTATAGACCTAACCTGAACTGGTATCTAGGAGAAACAGCAACATAATTAGCTTTTGGCAATTAACACTGCTTAAATGAAGCTGCTGCAGGACCAAAGGCACTTTTTTTGGACTGCAGAAGCAGCAATTAGCCTTTCATTAAAGTAACAAGCCCAGCTAGACTGCTAAGCCTGCTGGTGTCTGCTGATCTAATTTTGGGATCCATCAATAAACCCTAAAGGGCTTAAAGTGAGATGCATCCAGTCTTTCACCACCGTGTCTGAAAAGCCTGACTGGGAAGTGACAGGAAGACTTTGACTTTTCATGTTTTGTTAATGGTCACCTCAGTATTTGTGTGAGGTACCACTGGGCAGCGCCAACTCCAAAGCAAGCAGACTGAAATTTGAGCCTTGCACAATTCTGGAAGGCAGAAATGGTTCAGGAAAGCTCTTCCACCTCCGGCTTTCAGTCCTAAAGACAGTAGAATTTAATGGGATTTTAAAATTTTTTTTTCTCTTGAAGTCTTGCCTGCAGCTATGGTGTGATGGTTTGTTCATCTGAAGTCTGAGCTCAGTTAACTGATGGCTGCTTTTCTTTATCTTCCTTGCTTGAAATACCAAAATGGCAAGAAGCACACAATATGATTTACTATTTGCAGTGATTCTTGGGATGAAAATCATAATGCAGCAGTTTATTGGGTTATCCCCGAGAGGGTCTTTAGTGCTCTACGTTTTATGTGGTGTTTAGGATGGTGGTCATGCTGTATTAGCCTCAGTTTGTGAAAAGCACTTTGGCCTTTGGTGTACTGATATATTTAAGACTGGACAAATAAATGCATCAAAAAAAGTGCTGAGAAGTAGTAATTCACTGGCAGAGGAATGAGATATATCTGTATAGATATTACTGGGTTTGAAGGTCCAGGATAGAAATCTGCAGTATGATTGTTAAACCCTAGCTGACACACCAAAGAGCATTTAGTGGTTTTGCTAGGAAATACCACCACAGAATCAGCAGAACATTCTCTTTTCTTAAAAAAGCCTATTTCTGGATATGCCAGAAAAATAGGAATGCTTTCCTGTTTCCTGAAGACAAAAACTTGGAGGGGAAGGAGCCTGGCAGTAGGACACCCCCTCACAAGCTGGGGACACGCTCCCTCCTTGTGATGTTGGTGTTCTACACCCACTGAAACTCTCTGACCCCAGCACTGGCCACCATTGCCAGTGTTTGTCACAGCTCATTACACAGCAGGAATGTGGAAGCTCAGTGACCTTTCCCAGAGGGACAGGCAGAAAAGCAAAACACAAAAGAGGATCTAAAACGTTGTACACTTCAGAAGAGAAATAATTGAATGTTATTGTGATGGAAAACAGTGGGCTGACAACTGTTGGGCAAAGCTTTTCCTTTTAGGGTGCTGGCTGAGGGACACATAGGATTTGGACATTCAGCTTCCTTTCCTGGCCCCCTTGGCTAATAGGGGATTTCAGGCAGACTGGGGAACTGTCTCAGGTCTAGGTGACACTGGGACTTGGGGGACTTCAGTGATGTACTGGAGCAAGGATCAAAGGTGGGAAAGCTGGAGACACCTTGTGCAGCCTTCTTTAACCAGGCCAAGGAAGGAAGAGGCCGAAATGTGATATTTCTAGTCCTATGTAAGAATTCAAACTTTCAGTTTTTCTCCTTCAAGCTCTCCAGTTTCTATAGTGGGGGACTGGAGCCCCTGGGGTTCCTCCTAGCCATCACTCCAAGGTTTCTCCTTCAGGTTTCCCTGGGGCTCCTCCCAGCCATCACTCCAAGGTTTCTCCTTCAGGTTTCCAACTACCTTGTTCACTTGCAGTTTTTATTTCATCTGACTTCTCCTGTCTCCTGAGACAAACTGATTAATTCTTTTCCCTTTCTCAGTCCCCTGGGTCCCTTGTTCAATCTTTCCCGCCTCAATGAGATCTTAATAAATGCTGCCTGTGGCTGGAGGTGGGATTGGGGCTCGGAACTGTAATTAATTCTTCACTTCCTCCATTGCTTCAATATGCTATTTCCAGCCCTCAGCCTGTGCAGCAGCAGAGGTTTGCAGACTGCCTCCCAACTTTTCTCTTTGATTAATGTGTTGTATCCATCCTTCTTTCTCCTAATTCTCTTGCATTTATTGTTTTGCTTTGTATCCAGTTTGCTGTCAACATATGATGTTGACATTGATGGCCTTCCAGTTAAAATGTAATCTCAGAGACCAAAATTGCCAAGCTTTTAGCTTTTCTCTGTGCTCATTTGAAAGCCTCTTAGTCCAGGCTTTCTGCCTGTGACAGGACATCCAGACCCATTGCAGCAGCATGGCCATGGTCTGTCTGTAATCTCCCTAATTGCTTTCTGTAGTCTCCTTTCCAGTAGCAGCCTGCAGGATTTTAACTCCAGCATGATGACTGTCAGCCCAGAGAGTGCTTTGGAGACATTGTTACAGGAGAAAGAGGAGGTTGGAAGCAACTGGGAGGGAGGTGGGTGAGACACAGCAAAAATGACTAGGCAGATCAGAAGGTCTGAGTGAGAAAAAGCTACTAAAAGGGTTTGTGGTTGCTGGCAGAGCAGCAGAGGGGAGCACAGTAAATGCTTGAAGACTGCAAACACTGCAGAATTCTGTGAGTTGATACCATGGTGTATAAATAGGAATAGGTTGAAATTAATCCAGGGATAATTAGACTGAATGGAGGATCTTCTCGTGGGTGACTGTGGGAACCTACACTTGCAGGGATGAAAGCCCCCAGTGCTGGCCTTGTTTTATATTGAAGGGAATGGGACCTGCTCAGGGTTTCAGTGCTGAACTGGGAAGCTGCATTCAATATACCAGTGAGGGAGTGAATGCAAATTTCCTTCTTCTCTCTCTTTTGGGTGAGATTTATGCCACCTCCACATGCACAGCCTCCTGGCAGCAATAAATCACAGAGTGGGGGAGGAAATGCTGCAAGGGAACAGTTACCCTGCAGTTTCTGGGCAAGGGAGATGGGGATGTGTGGGGATCTGCCAGATGCTCTCAGGCATGTAGCCCCAGAATGGCAAACCTGGAGCAAACATACTCCCACTCCTTCCCACTGCCACAACAAAGCCTGGGGACACAGAGATGGGATTTGCCTTTCAGTCACCCACTGTCCTGTCCCTCCCAACCAGGGCTGTGTGTGCCCAGGTACCAGAGGCTGAGATGGAGCTGTCAACCTCACTTTGGCAGATGGGTTTATTAAAGAGATGAGTGCTTTGCCAGCTTTGTGCCAGGGTCCTCCTCCCCACCCAGATCCCCAGGTGTGGGCTGCAGTGGTCACCTCATCCATGGGGACCCATCCAAAAGATGTGTGGGATGGAAGAAGGGAACAAGCTCTGCTCTGGTGGAACTGGTTCTGGCCTCTTTTAAAGACATTTGGCTGCTGCCTGTGAGCACCTGACTGTGGTTTAATCCACTTTCAGAGCAGAGCTCTGACAAACCCCCAGCAGAACTAGGCCAGCTAAAAATACACAGTGCACAAAAAAAGCAGCAATTCGGGTAGAACTTGAACTGAAGTGACTTATCTCAGATCAAAAGGTTTCAAAGGTGCAGAATGTGGCTTCATCAGGTCAAGCATCAGGGAAAGAACAAAGATGTGAGCCAGTCACAGGGCTGAAAAGCAGCAAAATCTAAAGATTTTTTCTAAACATCTCAGCAAGAGCAGCAGAGCAAGGCAGCGCTTGCTGATTTCCCCACCATATGCTGACTTTACCTTTACTGTCAGTCTAAATTCTAGCAATTATTAAATTATCCAACTTGCAGTAGGAATGCAGTTAGATGTGATCCAAATGGTGTCACTACAATTATGGTAATTATCTGAAAACAAGCCAATTACTTCCCTCCTCTTCATGCCAGTTGGTACCAAGATAGCAGCTGTTTGAGGCAAATTTGTTTCTGCTTTACTGTACGTTTGTTAAAGGTTGAGGTTATAGATTCTAACCTTCTTTTAAATATTAAAATGCTATAAAGTCATGGAGTGTATAACTTATTAGGATTTTTTTTTAAATGTCAAGAAGGGAGAAGATTCTTCTATATGCCAAGAGAACCAGTGGGAAAGTGATTTACTAATGATTGCTGGCTGGAAATGTGTACTTTGCAATCTGCATGCATCTAAGCTATAAATCAACCTATGGCAGCTTGTTACCTCTACCCATGTCAAATGAACTAAGTGTAGAAGTTTCCTGGGGATTTTTCACATTTTTCCTTCTTCATTTTTGGCGTTGGGGATGTTCAGCACATCTGGAGCCATCCTGCAGGATTGGCCCCTCTGCTGGATTCACTTTCAGCAGCTCCTTCAGTTTGTCAAGTGCTTTGGCTCATTTAATTGTGTGAGAAGCAGCAACACTCACTTATGGAGAGTGAATGCAAAGGATGTCTCCACTCTGCTCAGCCCTGTCAGCACTGCCCCAGGCAAAGTAAGTTGGGCCAACACTGGGCAGAACCATGGGAAACTCTTTACCTTCCTTAAAGAAGCTCAAAAAGTTATATTATCAAGGCATCTTTCAAACCTGTTTGTATTAAGGACAGCCTTGCTTAAATTGCTAAAGGTATCACAACATCCAGAACTCACCACTTGCAGCTACTGTCAGAGGTGCAAATGAAGTGCCCTTTGACCACAGATCAGTGCAATCTCCTATTTTGCATAGACTTTCCTTCTAGAAACTGAAGTCTTTCATCCCATATTTGCTACCCTTTTCTCCCTTGCACTGACCTTATATTTTTTTTCATGTGGTGTTTTGAACTTTTTGGCTTTGATGTGCATAAAACATTTCTTTCGATAAATGTCAAGAGCAGATTAAAGAAAATTCAGCATCTGAAAGAAGAGATACTACCTTTTGGCTTGAACAGTGCTTTCATGACAACTGAATGAATCAGCTATGAAAAATGTGTGTTTCCTTCTCTGTGCTCAAGGTACGTGCCAATAGGATCTGCCTGGATGTGTGAGCTTAACATATATCCCTGTGCATCCATACATCCCTGCAGCTCACGTGCAGCCACACAGCCAAGGCTCAGGGCAGAGCTCAGTTAGTGGGAGCTTGAAATTATAAGCCTTGCTCACAGATGACCTTTCCAGCAAGCCCTAAAGGCTGACAGATTTGGGTTATATAAGGAGAGGAGTATGTTTCATAGCACTTCTACTGGAGAAATCCTTGCTGCTTTCTCCCCAGCCACTCCCCAAAAACGAGCTGGGCTTCACAGTGCCCATAAAACCATAGCAAGGGGGTTTCTCATTCTGCCAGAGCACAGGGGATGGGTGCAGCCACTGGGATCCTCCACCTTCCTGGACATTGCTGCTACTTTCTTGCTGTTCTTAACTGATATATCTGCTTTCCACTTTTCTTCCACAGAAAGTCCCCGTTGAAGTCAGAGGAGCACTGCCAGGACTCTCTCCTTTCTGTGTTTGGGGTTGTGTCTGCTTCCTACCAACTTGGCAGGATGTCAAATGCCACCTCGCACAGGAGAATGTAAGTAACCTATTCCTTACTGATAGCCACTCAATTCTTCCTTATTTTCATTTAAGATTAACTTATTGCCTTTATCCTTTTGCTTCACATGAAGTTATTTTCACATTTCTTACCCGTTAAAACTGCCCTGTTAAGATTTGTCCCTGTTAAGCGGCGACAAATCATTCAGCAAGAAGGATTACATTTGAAAGTGCTAAAAAAATAATAAAAATCCAGGCATCCCCCTGCCCAATTGTAGCATTAGATACGAGTGAGTGTGTAAACAGGTTTCTGCTTATCAGTCCCACTGCTATCTGCTGCACACAAACTGCTCAGCCCCACAAAATCCAATTTCCAAGAGGTTAGAGGAGGGAACTGTTTGCAGAAACACAGCAATACAAATCTCCAAAGCCTCAGCCCTCATTACGCTGATGATGGAAATGCTGCTTGACTCCTCCTGGCATCCAGACATTTAATTTTGTGACTTTGATGAGAATCAGGCCAGCTTTGCCAGGAGATTGTTTCCTTCCTCTTTTCCCCTGTTTATGTGGTAGGTCAGTAAAAGTGGCTGAGCCCCTGCTGTGGCCAGGTTGCCTGGAGCAGGTGTGCAGTGCACCCTGGCCCTGTCTCACAACCACCACCTTCTGTTTTCCCCCAAAGAAGCAGGAGACAGAAGAACTCCCACAGGGTGCTCCCCAAAAGGTATGTAGTGAATGAATGAGGTCTTGACTTTAATGCTACACAGTTTTGAGCTCTCCAAGTGCCATCTAGCATCAGGGAAGAAAGAACACAGCACTAGGGATGCCATGGGCTTGTCCCTCTGACCCAGCTGTGGGAAGGAAACAGCAGCATTCAGATAGAATCATAGAATGGTTTGGGTTGGAAGGGACCTTCAAGATCATCTAGTTCCACCCCTCTGCCATGGGGGGTAGACCAGGTTGCTCAGTGCCTCATCCAGCCTGGCCTTAAACACCTCCAGGGATTGAGGGGGCATCCACAACCTCTCTGGGCAACCTCTCCCAGTGTCTCACCACCCTCACAGAAAAGAATTTCTTTCTTCTTCTCTCCAGCCTAAATCTCCCCTCTTCCAATTTGCACCCTTCCAGCCCCTGAGAGAGTCACAAGCTCTTTGGTTATTCCCAAATAGAGTGATCAGGCAGCAGCAGCAGCCCACCTCCACAACCCACAAAAGGGCTGTTGCCCAGAAGTTCACCACATCAGTAAAAAATGCAAACTGTAAGCTGATTAGATATTCATAGATACTCTTTCTTGATTAGCTCCCCATTAATATTTCAATGTCAGGACTGGATGCAGACGGCCTCCCCTGCTCTCTTCCTTCCTGCTTAATTAATTTTGACCATGGCCAACAACAGCCTCTGACAGATAGCAGAAATTGAAGGGGGCTGTTCCGTGACTTTGCTGGCTGTAAACAGCTATTTGCAATTCCTTTTCATACATCACCCACCCGCGACAAAGAGATCACAGCAGCAGAAAATGAGTCTCCCTCGTAAGGACTTGAGAGCTCCAAAAGAACATTTGCTTATTCGATAAAAATAATCAGGAAGACAATGTGGTAGGCACAACTCAGCAACAAGATTTGTGTCTCACCTAGTAATCAGCAGGCTGTTATGCCATTAAAAATGAAGAAAGGCAGAGAATTGTTAATTTATCTCTGAAAAGAAAGGGGTTTTGATTTAGGGCAGCTCATAAAAGTCACGGTGTTGCCCAGCTGTGAGGGGATGTGATAATCACTGCAAGCCCAGCAGCAATGTGAGCAACTCACTTCATAAAATGCAGGCTGCATGGCTGCCTAATGCAGAGCTCACACATCCACAGCAGATAACAGGATATGCTGCTGACAGTCTGTTTGATTTTATTGATGTGCTCAGGATCTATAGGGGCAGAAGGAGTAGTGAGGCAGAAATTATATGGTGACGTTCATTCCCCCCCAGCTCAAGGGACTGCCTGCCTTCATCCTCCTGGGCTCACGGGGATGAGAAGTTCTTCTGCATGACAGGGGGACAGTTGCCACCTCCCAGGGCCACCAAGTCCTGACAGAATACAGCACACCTGCGCTGCAAGTCACTGCTGCACAGGCAGCCCTTCACTACCGGACGTGCTCTGCATCTCTGTCCATTGCTGCAAACCACCCTGCCTCATCCTCCAGCCTCTCCTTTCCCAGGGAATACACCAAGATGGTGATCCAAAGCAAGCAGAAAGGCAGGAGCAGTGTGTTGCAGCCTTCCTCCACTCCCTTCATGCACTAACTCAGGCTGTAAAACGCCTGGCCAGAGCTCACCATCTGCTTCCAGTCTTGTAGGAATACCACTGTGTAATTCAATCAAAAAAGAGAAGATCCTTGTTTCACTGAATCATAAGTCACTCTTAGAGTAATTATGATTTTATACTCCTATCAGGAGCAACAGGGGCTGTTCATTTTATGGGCTTTAGCTGTACTTCTGCCAAGGTTATGGCTGGGAGGGCAACACAATTTAATATTTCCTCAGCCATCCAAGGCTTATCCGTGTTTTGAGCTTTTTAGTTAGGCAAGTGAATAAAGACCTGCAGGACCAGGGCTTTTGTCCAGGAGTGCTTATTGCAGAGCACAGAAAATGCTCTGGTTTGGAGCAGAAGAGCTGACCAAAGCATCAGCATGAAGCTGATTCCCACTGGCATGAACATGCCAGGTCTGCCCTTCCAGTGCAATGCACAGAGCAGCTTCTGCAGTGCAGCAATTGCTGCTTAACCAGGAAGCAAAATCCTGCTTAGCCCAGCAGCTGGAGGAGACAAGGGGTGCCATCCCTCAAGTGCTGCCTTAGAGAGGTTAGATGAGTTTAGTTCAAGGGAAAAGCTACCAATTTGCTCCATCTAAAGTGCCTGGGATGCAACTCCCAGTTTGTGCTCTCTCTGCAGACCTTAGCACCACAGTCCTTTGCCAGGTTAGCTCTCCACCTGCTTTATTGTGGCCCAGATGTTCAGATTTTTAACAGATTTATTCCCTTAATTTTGAAAAGGGCTTCACCATGTTCCCATCTGTGTTTACACTCAGTGCTGGGGAAATTTCTCCTCCTGGCAGATCTGTTCCTTACTAGCAGAGAAATACAACCCAGCATAGGCTGAGATGGGAAGACAGAGCAAAACATTTCCAACCCAGGGGTCACTTGGGAGCTGTGCTGTTTGCCCACACAAGGATGGAGACCTCCTCCACACTACCTGCATCATCAGGCTGTGTCAAAAGGAAGTGGGACCTGCACAGAGCCACCACTTGCACATCCACACTCAGGGCTGGTTCCCCAGCTCACCCAGCATGGCCAGCCAGTTATTCAGGGTACTGAAGCCACTCACTGAGAGCAACACCCCATATCCGATTGAAAAATCTGACCCTGACAACTGGGACCCTGCCCCAAGATGTTGGAAAGACCCATTCCACGAGACCTTCATAGCTCCTTTCTCAGAAAAATGCTTTCTCTGTTTGTGCCTTCTCTGGCTAATGCAGGAATGCTGCTGTTTTTAACTGCCTGGGCAAATTGCAACACAAAGGACAGCGAGCAGCTGCATCTCAGATTTATCACCTTGCTCACTGAGGCTAGGGCAACACATCTTTGCTTTGCAGGATCCAGTTTATGATGTCCTGGCTGTCCTCTCTGCAGTCTGACCTTGCAAAGGAAGATGGACCCTCTCATGCAACAAGCAGCAAGCACAGGTAGGATCTACACAATGTGAAATGTAATCAAAGCAATCCCTCTCCAGAAACTCATGTGGGGGAAACTGCTTGGAAAGGTATAGCTCAAGAAGCCCACTGATAACACCCCTGGAACCTTGGAAGTGTTAAAATGAGAGTAAACATCCTGCATTGTAGATTAAGGACCAAGTGCCTGTAAACTGAGCAGTCATAAGAAAAGGGAAGCAAATTCCCTCTAAAAATGAAGTATGGGTCTTCCCATCTGAAATCCACGTCTGAGGCACAGCAGGTATGTCTCAGGGGCAGCAGCTTTAGAGCCCCAGTGGCACCTGCTGTTTTTTGTTTTCATTTATTACAAAGCACAGTTGTTATTTAGGAAACACTCTTTTTATGGACTGCTGCATCCAAGTGCAATAACTGGTCTAAAGCCAAATCCCTTGGAGAACTGTTGAAAGGGAAGCAATTTGGCCACATATTAATATGACAAGGATTTCCCCAGGTTTAAGGGAATAGGAAATATGTTTTGTACAAGTGAACTATCTCTTTTCTCCCAGCACAGAACTGCTTTTTTTTTCCCAGTGATAGCAATGAAAGGATATTGCTTCTGTCACTGATGCCACTGGAAATGTATTTCCCCTCTCCAAGAAACCAATGAAAGGACATGGCTGGTTTATTCTCTAAATGAAGCAACTGAGAAATATACTGCTCCCAGGCAGGCTGCTGCCACTGGGTCCCCAGCCTAAAAGGGAGGACAAAGGTTCCAAGTCAGCAGGTTTGGGGCCATCTTCAGATACAAGCTCTGCACCTTGTATGAAATGAATTCAAACCCTGGGGAAGCCTAATCTGCACTTAACCTGTGGCAGGGAGCCTGGCCATTAGGAAAGCTGCCAGCTCCTCTCCCTCTTACTGCGAAGTTTAATGGTCTGAAGATTTTAGGTTTTGAAAGTAAAATCATGAAATGGCTCCTGAACCAAGATGATGTGTCACTGGAATGTGGGCACTGAAGTGAAAACAGAGAAATTACTGTTTCAGCAGAAGGAAAAACTTCCTCTGGTGAAAGGCTGGAGTCGATGTTTGTGCTTCTACTTTCATGCCTGTCGATCTGCAGATCTGCTAAGTTCATTTTGCTTCCCTGCAACATCCTCACAGGTGACATCTCCCAGATGGAAAGTAGATGGGAAGTAAAAGAAAGTCAATTGTTGGTTTTAAGATGGGAGTTCATAAAATTCTTAAATGTGCAGAGATTGATGGAATAACACCAATTGGGCTTTGGTGTTGATGCCCAGCATCTCCACAGGGTTCAGAGCATCTCTGCTCCAAGACACACCAGCTCAAGGCCTAGGATGATGATGATGATGATGGCTTTTACTGAGCAAAGTGGCCAAAAAATTGGAGCAAAAGAGGATTTGCATCAGTGCAAGTGAAAAAAAATGGGAGCACATGTAAGTCAGGCGTGAGCAATATTGGCGCCAGAGCAAAGCACCTCTCGGGCTGGGCTGTGACACAGCCCCCTCCCCAGTGCCCCAGCAGCAGTCTTCCACCATCAGATATTTATTAGTTGTGTCAGGAATTAGTGAGAGTTCACTGACTGAATAATATAACGTGCCAAAGGCAATTTTTTGACTTTGCTAATTTAATTAAAGAAAGCAGGAGGGAAAGCTTTGCACTGGAGAAGGAACCAGAGCACTTGAGCTACAGAGCACACAACACAGGATGCAAGAGGAGCAGCTCTTTCCTGACTCATGGCAGCAGCTCTGTTGGTACCTGGTCATCAGAGACCTTGTCAGGCTGCACCTCCATATCTGCTTCTCATGGTAGTGGTGGGGAGACATTCACAGTGTTTTTAATTGCAGGTCAGCAATTACTGGGCAATCGGGAGCCTTCTCTTTGCTGCCACCCTGGAGATGCTAGGCAAGGTTGTACTACACAGACAGCTCAGTTGTACATCCTGTTGGTGCTATTTTTATCTAGGTTACTAATTACACATTACCTACGTGTCACCAGGTTGATCGATAATACTCTGAGGAATCAATAGGGATGCAGATGATAGTGCTGTTTGCCATTCAGAGACTGCAAAGCTGGGGAAAAACAGGACATCATTGATCCCAAAGGTAGGCTGAGTTGCTGGGCAGGGTTGGGAGACACATAGGGGCAGTGCCCACATGCTGTTCTTCCTAAATAACTAGGACACTAGGACAGCTTCCTGGCTTTTCTTGCTTTGCTGCTTACCTAAGCCAAAACTGGGGCTATCTCTATCATGCTGCCATGCTTCTGCCAGCAAGAGGGCTCTTGGCTGCAGAATGAAATAAAAATTTTGCAGGAAGGAGCTCTTGGGACTACCATGAAATGGGATTAAAGTGCAGCTAAGTAAGGGGATTGTGTAAAGGGGTGTTTCTGCCTGTCTTGCTGGAGTCTTATGGCTGTTCTGATTCTGTCGTAGTGATGCTGGGAAATTGCTCTTTTGAATCCAAAAGAGCCTTGGAAAGGCACAGACAGGTCCAGATTATTTGCCCTCAGCACTGAGTTTGTCTTGGGCAGCGAGTTGATGGTGGTAGGATGAGACAGAGAGCAGTGTGGGGTGAAAGCAAACTCTCCCTGAAGGCTTCACTCATGCTTCACTGTGTTGCAAAGCTCTGCAGAGCTTGACAGGCCCATCTGGGGGATCAGGGGAAGGATGAGCAGACAAGAGGTAGTTTGGGGTGCAGCCACTGATACAGGAGGTGCAAAGGGAGACTGCACATCCCTGGTGCCCACCTTACAAGAACTTGTTGCTCTTCCTAAGCAGCAGATGCAATCTGCTTTGGTGACCAGACCCCAGTCACCAGAAGCTTAATCCAACAGCATGATCCAACCCATAATCCTTCCCTTAGTCCCACAAACCCCAAAAGCAGAAAGCTGCCTGGATTTGCTGGTTGATGGGGTTTATTCAGCCTGAGCTCAATCTGAGTTTCCATCAGTAGCCAGCCTCACTCCCCTGGAGAGGCCATTCCTGTGGGAGCAGCAGTGCTTTTGCTGGAAAATAACTGTGTCAGGATTTCAGCTGTGCACTCACTCTCCCAGTCCCTGGGGTTGGAGCCAGGACCTCTCTCCATCAGCAACAACGGGCTTCAGCTGAGTGTAGGGGCCAGCTTGGCTGCCCTACACATAAATAGGGCCAGCTTGGCTGCCCCAGCCTCCCTGGAGAAGCTGCTGTGCAGGAACAGGAGGAAGAATCATAGAAATTTATTTTTTAGTGAGCTGGTACCATGCTTAGGGAGTGAGCCCCATCTCTAATCTCTCAGGGACTTTGCTTACAGGGTATGAAAGCTGAGCAAGTGTTTTGTCTTTTATCCTTCCCCCTCTCCCTGTTGTTCTGCTGCTCATTTATTATTTCATTAGGGATCATCCTCTTGTCATTTGTGCAGATATATTTCTGTTTTTTTTTTCCAAGGGGTGGATGCCAGGCATTAGGATACACGTGTTCAATGTATGGTGGCAATTAGCCCAGTTCTGAACCCTGAGAGGTTGTCTGCATCTGCATTTAATGCTCTGCTCTATCTGTGTGAGATTTCTGTCTTTCCTGTGGGAAAGACACAACTTAGATCTCAAAAAAAAATATAGCAGGAAAGCATTAAGGATGTAAATTGACTGCTCCTTGGTGTGTGGCTGCTCTCAGGATTAGGTCAGTTTGGTTCAGTTTGGCCTCTGCACCTGGATTTAGGTGACTGTAGCTCAGGGCTGATATGGCACAGAGCCTGTAGGGATTGATTCTGGTTCTGCTGATACCTCTGCTCATGCACTTTATGGTGTGGTTTATGTACCTGGCCCTTTATTGGGAAATTAGATTGCCTGGTTCAATGTTTTATAGCATTAAGCTGATTCACTTATGCCTTTGGTGCTCTGCGAAATACCTTGAGTTTTTCTGTGGGCTGGGAAAATGGGAGCAAAATTTAGAATTTTAGGGGAGAACTGTCAGGATGGGTAGAGGCAAAAAGGGACCTGTGGGACCTGCTGTGCTTCAGAGAAACCAAAATCTGCTCCACCAAACTTCACAGGTTTGCTCAGCTTTCCTTCTCTTCTGTAGAAATTCATCTATCCCAAGCCCCTTGCTTTTGTTTCTGAGATAATGTGATTTTTGAGGAGGAGTTTTGCTGTCACCCAGCTGCTTGCTGGGCTGCAGTTGATTTTTAATGAAGAGCTTCCCTCCTGGGGCTGGGGAGGGGGACAACAAGTAGACAGGGAGGAAAAAAATAGTGGGCGGGGAGATGGGGAAGCAGTATTTCTGAATCCAAATACATTAAGCCATTTAATTCTGTTGACTCAGGGCTGCCTGGCTCTGAATGGGAATTAATCCACAGTGATCTAAAATTAAAAAGAGCAATACAAAATGCTTAGCAAGGCATCAGCAGGGTTTAAAGCAACCCATTAGCTTGCTCCAACCCTACCCAGTAAATTTTCATTTGTCAATAATGCTTAGAGCCTACAGTTTATTTACAGCCTGTTCAATATTACCAAAACCCCTCGGAGCACCTCATTTGTATTTATCAGCCACAGCCTGTTTCCTTCCCAGGGATGATTCCTAATCCTTTGCTTTTCACCCCTTGTCTTTCACTGCAGAACCAGACACCACAGGGATGTGCCACCCCCTGGAGCAAAGGTAAGGCAGAGTTACTCCTTTCCATCCCACATCTCCTGCACTTCCCAGTGACCCTCACCATCCCTGTCAGGCAGTGAGACAGGTTGACATGGAACTCCTCCATCCTCTTTTCTGCACCCAGGGGACCCCTTGGCTGCAAACACAGCTGGGTGATGGGAATCCCAAAACTGTGGCATCCAAGGGATGCATCAGTCACTAGTTATGAGGTACAGGCATGAGCAGCTGCCTCTAGGGACCCACAGCCTGGCTAACAGACCAGGCCCCTCCATCTGTTCCCAAAGTGATTCCTGCAGGATGAGCCCTGGCAAGGAGAGTATGTAACAGGATTTGCCCCAAAAGCTACTTGAATGCTGCTGGGCAGATAGCGAAGCTTGGCTGGCCCCGAGGATTTCTCCAAGGAGAGGATTTTATTCTTGGCCACAGACAGAAACGGGCAGTTTAATCTCCTGTCATGGCTCGTGTCCAGTTAGGGCTGTTTGGTTCAACACTTCAGCTCCTGGAGATTTATCTTGGGTGAAGTTTGTCCCTCTATAGGGAGTGTAGGACAGGGATGGACCTTCTCCCCTCAGCATTAGGGGAAATACAAGCAATTGTGATGGAAATATAAAAAAATGCAATATCAAGAGGGCTAATTGGAAAGGGTTGGGGAGACACAGGTTGGGCAATAAAGCTTAGAGGAGGAAACCCCTCCATAGGCCTGACTGCCAACTTCACTGGGGGCATCTATTAGACCCCAGGAGGTGCAGCAGCATCATCCCAGCAGGCAGCCTGGGTGTCCACTGTCCTGCACAAGAGCCTGAGCATGGGGCAGTGAGCAGGACCTGCAGCCCAGACCCTCTTCCATAGATGTGTATTTGTGCAGAGGGAATTTTTGATGGATTTGCTAAGGATGGATACAGGAGCCAACTGCTAAAATGAAGGGCTGCTTGTTTTTTCCCCAGTGCTGGTTAGTTTTTGTGATATTCTCATGGTGCTGAGACCCAGGATGGTGTGAATGGCCAGGCAGGACCCTTTTTTTTTCCACCCAAAAGCGCAAATCCCCCTATCACTTGCCTGCTGCTGTCTGCATGTAGCCAGCCAGGGTGCAGACTCTCCTCTCGCAGGCTCCGCTGGGCAGCAGGACAGCGACAATGGCCAGCAGGGCGCTGAGAGCCAGCAGGACACAGCCACCCGCACACAGCACTGCACTCGTCTGAAAAAACACACAGGGATGTCAGCAAAATAGTCTCCCACCACCATCTCCTCCCCAAAAATTCCCCTCTCTTGAAGTGAGAAACCAGAAGCCATCCACGAAGTGGCCCCTCCCACCCTTTCCCTTCCACCTCCCGCTGCTGAAATTTGCTGTGAAATCTTGAACCCACAGCTCACCCATCACCTGGTCCCAGGGGTTATTAGAATTCAGGCTGTGATGATAATAGCAGAAGTATTACATGCATGAAGGGCTACGTCACTAAGACAAGTGCCATTAGATGCCTGTGATGCATGTCAGTGCCTCCACTGAGAGCTGAATTGTATCTCATGATGGTGCCCACCTCACCAAGCCTGGAAATCAGAGTATTTTGCTAGTGATGCCCCAGGGTGGTGAAATCTGCTGCTGCAAAGTTTTCATTGGAAGGACCCCTCACCCAGCTCATCTCCTACAGCTCCTCTGGGACAACAGAACTTGTTTGGGGCTCTCTGTGGGATGATGGTTTGGGATGCTAGTGTTGTTCTGAGGTGCAGTGGGTTTGCTATCTAATATTCCAACTGTAAGAAACCTACAGCATCCCATAGACACTCTTCCAGCACAGGGAGAGAGCCACAGCCTTGCTCCTCAAGGAAATACAGGCACATCAAAAAAAAAAAAGATTACTCTGCCCAGCATCTGAATTTCACCTTCCACCGAGCAACATGCAAAACCCTCCTCCTTTGTGAGGACCATTAATTATTTAGAGCTATGAATTTTTCAGTGAAAGGGGTCTTGTGGAGCAGGCTTGTTCCTCTCTTGTGTGAAGCATATTATTTTTAATGATCTGGGTTCTTCTTAATTATAAATCCCCTAAAAACTCACAGCTCCTGCTAGAAACAACCTATGAACCACTCTGGTTGCTAATCCCTGCAGAAAAGGTATAAAGATATTTTCTAGGACACAGTGCCAAGATAAAAGGCACTAAGAGGATGGGTGTAGGTGAGCACTGCACTGGGGAAGAGCTGGGTTCAGGTCCTACCATCAGGGTTCACACAGGCAACAGCAAGACTGTGATGTCCTGGGGCTGGCAGCACCTTGATGGCCAAAAAAAAAAAGGATCAAATCCAACCAGACCTTGGCAAAGAGAACTGTAAAAATTTGTGTGGCCAAAAGGCAGAGGTTAAACGGTGAGGTTTGGTTTTTGCCACATGGATGAGGGATGCTGAGCAACCAGCCAAGCTGCTGGGCAGCTCTGAGGGAAGGAAGGATTATGCAGCCATGTGGGTTTGCTGGGGGGCACAAGGGATGGGACAGCTGCCCCAAAAGAGATGGCAACAGGGAAATGCATGGGGCATTTCAGGGCAGAGACCCTTCTGCAAACTGAAGGTCTCAGTTTGGCTCCATCATGGTAGTAGACCATGGCAGGAGCTGTCTGAACACAACTTTTTGCCCTGCTGTGTTGGAATTACCTGCCTGAACACTGGCTATGCTCTTGCAAACCAGGAATTTTGCTTTTGTTTTCCAGGCCTTGGCTGGGAATTATTCCAAGTGCTCCTGTCCTGAACTGGAGTCACAGATCAAACCCCCACCTCCAAAGAGAAATACTGAGCCTTCAGCTTGAAGGAGTCCTTGGAGCAAAGATACCCAAGGGTAGCAGCTAAACCCCCTTTTCCTTCCAACTGCTCATCCTCCCTCTCTCTTCCCTCTTTGTGCCTGTTGCATCTTGAGCAGGAAGGAGAGGATGTGCAGGAAACAAGATGCAAAGGTTGAAACCCAAAAATAGATGGAGGGAAACAAATATGATGTCCAGCTCAGGTGAGGGCAGGAAAAGGCCAATTCATCACAGCAGAGAGCACAGCTCCTGCTGTAAAAGCAGCCAGGGAGAAGCAGGACCTCACTGCCCTTATGGGCTCCCTCTCTCCAGGCATCAAATACACGTGTCTGTGCCAGGGGAGACCCCCCAGAGCCTGGGGCTGTGAGCTCTCCTGCCTCTGCCACACTGGGAAAAGACATACAACCCTGTCAGATTTTCTGCTCCCACTCCCAGGGAGATTAATTGTTTATCCCCAAACAAATTAATAGTCCCCTGGCGGGCCTGTAAATATGCCTTTATGCAGCGTAATAAATTCTGATTAACAACAATCCCCTCCCCATTATTTTAATATTTTAGAGGTCTGACACGTGCAATGGCCTTGCCATTCACTAAGCAATAAATCTGCTGAAGATGCTGTTTCATTCACCAAAAAAACCACCCCACTCCCCCAGAATTAAAATGTCACACAATGACCATCCTGGGAATAATCACTTAATACCCCTAATGAAGTTTTTTAAAAGAACAGTTAAGCCATCTTCTAAAACCAGCATCTGTGTTCTCACAATTTAAACAGAAAAGAGCAAAGGGATAGAAAAATTGTCTGGTCCAATGAACTGGTACCTGCTGTTTGGCTTTGCAGAGATAAAACGAACTTGAGAAGGCACTTTAGTTTATTAATGCTATTTATTAATTGCAACTTGACTGGCCCTGAAAGCTCCTCTGCACTTTTGTGATTGACAGGGTGTCTGTGCCCCATGAGTCACTGCTACCAGGTCCCCTGTTCCTCCCAAGCTTTCCCATTACTTTTGCACCAGGCCCTAAAAGCCCATTTTTCATCCCCACTGTGCTGGGTGAGGCCACCTTGCAGCTGAAATAGCAGTGGGCAAAGGCACAAGAGGAGATCTTGGTAAAATCCAGGAATATCCATCCCCTTGTGAGCAGGAGAGGCTCCTGTCTCTGCAGGAGAAGCTGCAAACACAGGGGTGGGTGGATGGAGCCTCGCAGCTTCTTCATATTTCCCACACACACAAGTCACAGAAACAAACATCCGCCATCTGGTCGGCATTAAAGCAAGGGCCAGGGAGAGGATCCCACACGTCCTCATCTTCTCCTCCCCAGCAATTACCTTCCCTTTGGTGCCATCTGAGAGCTTTCTCCTTCCCTCTCCACCCTGCTTCCATGCAGATGCCATCCCCTGCCCAGCAGCTCTGGGAAAGGCTCAGTTTTATCTGATGTAATTGTGGGAGCAGATCCAACCTCCCCAAAACAGTAGGTGTGATGCTGGGGAGGTGGCTCATGTCCAAGAGCACCTTGAGGTGAGGTGGTTTGGGCTGGAGCACAGGGGCTCAGAGGAGGCAATGAGTCCCTATTTCTTCTCCTTCAAATATGCCCCTGCCCCAGCACACACAGGGGATACTTCTCCACCCCAGATTTAGACAAAATTCAGTAGCTCTGCCCCTTTAGACAAAGCTTGGTCAGTCCTGGCCTTCCAGGTAACTTCCCCACTTTCAAATTTACCCAACACACACCCCCACCCCCAGAGGGGTTAATGCCCCAATCGATGCAAGAAAATAAAATGCATTTTTTTAATTAGGGAGAAAATAAGAGACAGATAATGGGTCTGATGAATTATGGCTGCCTTTCTCCCCGTGCCTTGCATCTGGGGACTCTGGAAAGCTGTTCCTAATGGCACTGCTTTATCTAAGAGGATGATGGATAGTGGTAAAAGAAGGGAAAAAAAAAAAAAAAGGGGAAAAGTAAGACATTAGCACATCAATGGTGTGCCTGTGACCTCCATCAAGGGATGCGAACCAACTTAATGAAATTTTAATTAGGCAGCAAGCAGTGCACTGGGGCTGGGTACCAGATCAGACCTTCTTACCCCCACTCTGTCATTATCCTGTCTTGGGATAAGCCCTTTCCTGGCACTGGTGGCAAAGCTGGGCTCATCTTCCCGGGCTGGGGAACACTCTGCAGGTCACAGAGCTCTTCCATCTGGTCTTTCCTTACAAAGCCAGGGAGAGGAGCCCAAAGGTTTCCAGCTTTGAGAGGATGGAGGAAATGTCCCACCCAGGACCCTGAGCTGGACTCAGCTGTGCATCCTGCCAAGAGGAAAAACGATTTTCTTTTCTGTTAATCTAGGTCAAAACCTTCTTGAGTGGGCAATGCAAGGAGGTGAAGTCTGCTGCAAAGCAATCTGCATCAAGGGGAAGACGGTGATTTCAAGAACTGCTGAGCAGTTACACCTCTTGCCAAGGTCATGGAAGTGCAATTAAAAATCAAACTGGCTGGTAGACAGAGTAAGTAAGCCAGAAAGGATCTGCTCTCTTGGGAAGTTCTTAGGATTAGGAGCTAAAAGATGATTTCCTGTTAATCCCAAATTAGCACAGTGGCCTGGTACGTGGCTTTCCAGGAAAGACCCACTCAGGGAACTTCTGGGGTTGTGCAAACCTTCCCCCTGTGTCCTGAGTGGGTTATCTGGTCCTCTGCTCCAGCAGGGCATCAACTGGCTCCACTGGCAAAAGTTCCATGTGTTTTTAACCTGGATACTGTGGGCTGATCAGCTCCTTTGTTATTTTAGATTACATGCTTGGCAAAGCCTGAAAATAATTGCAGACTATCTGGAAAAAAAATATAGAAATTCGAAATAAAGCAGCTGAAGCTCAGTGCTGAGCCAGGAACCCAGCAGCCAAATGCTCCCACTGAAAAAAGGAAATAAATGAGCTCAAGATAAAGCCCTATTTTGCACACCCAAAAAAAAAGAGAAGTAGAGAGATGGGATGAAGCAGGTGAGAGCTCAAAATCTCACCTGTTTTATCCAGCATCCACTCTTTCCATGGTGCCTGCATCCCTCTGGATGTCCCTCTCCAGCCCTGACAGCTCCAGTTCTCCCACAATCACATCCTTCTTTCCATTAATTTTCCCTGTAAGGTCTTATAAATTGTGTGTGGCTCCTGGGCACTATCTCCATCACCACCCGCTCTGCTCACCTGGCTATACCCACACCTTCTCCAGTTTCCACCCACTTCTGTGAGCTCTCAGCCTTACCCAAGACCTGCAGAGTCTCATCCTGGTCCCAGAATCTCCACCACTCCGGGATATTTTATTATATTTCACCCCATCAAATCACCATCGTGATGCTGAGCACGGTGCAAAGCCCCAGCAGCCTGAGCGCCGACGCCCTCAGATTAAAGGTACCCACGATATTAGAGAGCTGCAAAGTAATTATGAAAGGAAGCAGAAAAAAGGCAGCAACTCTAAGCAGACATGAAGGCCCTCTTAAGAGAAGAAAGGCATGTTAATTAACCTCTAGACATGATTCAAAGCATCATTTGTAGCATGATTAACATAATCCCCCAAGTGCAAACACACAACTGGCATTAACGATCATTTGCAGGGCTGAACGCTCTCCCACCCTCCATCAAACCGGCGGGGGAACATTTGAAAGGAGGTAAAGTGTATTTCAGGAAACAAAAAGAAGAGCTTTCCGCAGGGATGGACCCTGCTCCCACCTCCTGTGCATCCTCCCCAGGTGAGCCATCAGCATCCTCCCTGGGTGCATACCTCAGTATCCTCCCCAGATGTGCCCTCAGCATCCCCCAATGACAGTTTGAAGAACCGCTTTGCCCCCACGGCCACAGCTCCATACCCTTCTCTCCAGCCCAAAGCTGATGGCCCTTTCCCAAAGCTTCTAGATTACCATCCACGTTGGGCTCTTTCATTTAAAGAAGGAGCTGCCCACGAGGTGGCTTGGGAGGTTGGGAATGAACATCACAAGTTCCAAAAGCAAAGAAAAAAGCCCCACAATTTCCCCATCTCTCAAAAAAGGAGAATCTCCTGCTTGGATTTGCAACTCATGGGGGCTTTCCCCATATGGGAAAGCCAAAGCTGCTGCCTGAGCAGAGCTCTCAGGGATATTTTATTATATTCCACCCCATCAAGTAGCCATCACAACAGGTATCCTCTTCCTCACTGCTGTGGGAAGCTAGCAGAGCAGAGAGACCACACTGTTCGTTAATTATTTGAATGGTGGAGACAAGAACACGTTACGAAAACCCCCCATAAACTCCTCTCGGTACCGTGATACTCTTCATCCCTCCCACAGCCCGAGCTCCGAGGCTCGGTGTTACATTATATTCTGGTTGTGGAGCGTTTTCAGAATGAGATGTCTGAGGTTGTGCATAGCTGAAGCTCGTTCAAATGACTCACTGCCGAGCTTCGTGCTTATCTTTAAAGTTTGTTATTACTTGGGAGTGTTTATCTGCATTACGTTTGCAAAAAAAACAGCTGAACAAAGCGCAACTTTAAGGAAACGACAGCATTTTTGCACGTTTGTATATAAATAGGAAGGATTTTATGCAGCCGGTTCTTTTCTTCGCAGCTCGCAAATGTTTAATGACAGTTTGAAGAACCGCCATGGGATTGAAGCAATGGACAGGCAGACCCGGTGTCCGCGGAGAGATAAGGGCGCAGCTTCACGGCAGGCTGAGAAATTCACCCATTGTTTTGGGGACAGCCACCACCTCCAGGGCATTTAGTCCTCCTCTTGGGGACTTGTAGAGCGCAGCGACCCGGAGCAAGTCACAGCTCATGTGTTTTGAGCAGTGGCGGTGAAATAACACTCTCAGCCTCAGGGTAAGAAGCTCCGAATAAAAGGAAAGGAGAGGAGGAAAAAAGGGCAGGGGCGAGCGGGCAATGGGGTGTCGGGGTCAGGTTTTGTCACACCCAGAGGGGACAGGCGGCTCTTTGTCACCTCAAGTCCCCAGAAACCCCAAGCCCCACAGGGTATGTGGGGAGGCCTTGACCTCCTTTCTCCCAAAACCTGGCAAGGGCATCACCCCGGGCTGCGGAATGAACGGCCACTGTCCCCACATCCAGACTGTTCCTTGATCCCTGTGTCCCAGGGACAGCGGTGTCAGACACCTCCCTGCCCCTTCCTGCTCGGCAAAAAGCCGGCACGGCCGTGACTGCTCAGTGTCACACCGGGGAACCCCAAATCTCTCCCGCTTCCCCCCTCATCCCCTCCCGCACACCCAGGGGATGCTCGGGAGCATCATGGGGGGGTTCCAGGGATGCTCAGGGCAGGAGAAAGATGCTGGGGTACAGGATACTGGGGAGGCTGGGTCAGAACAGGAGATGGTGGGGTGAGGACAGGGGGACTTTGGGGAGCTGAGGAGGACAGAGATGCTGACAGGCTGGGGCAGCTCTAGGGCAGTGTGGGAGGGATGATGGAGGGGATGCTGGAGAACCCATGTCGGCAGGGATGCCAGGGAGGAGATGGGGGACCCCGGGAAGCCCAAGGCAGGGAGGGGGGATACTGGAGAGGTGATGGAGGGACACCAGGCAGGAGGGATGCTGGAGGTGATGGAGGGACACCAGGCAG
>VZTY01003643.1:113841-125224 GCA_013400935.1 Turnix velox
GGGCCGGGGCCGAGGGGCAGCCGCCGCCTCCGTCCCCTGCGCGGCTGCCGGGGCCGAGCTCTGCGCCTCCGGGCGCCGCGGCCGGGCCCCGAGAGGAAGATCGGACCTTGAGGAGCGACCTCCCCGCCAGCTACGGTCAGTCCTTGTCCTACGGCACCTCCTTTTCCTTCCCCGGGGCTCGGGGGGCGGCGGGAGCGGGGCCGTGTCCGGGCCCCTTCGCCCTTCCCCGCCGCAGAACCGGGCCTGGCGCGTCTCTCTCCCCCCCGCGGCTTTTGAGCATCTTTAATTATCCATACAATGTCCTTTTTCCTCGATGCAGCGGCTTCATAAAAATATAATGAGCTTTGAGTACATTAGGGCAGCAGCTAAAGACTCTAATTGGAAAAAGGTCCTCACCGCACCGTAAGAACCAGAGGAGTCATTGATAATTTAGTTTGTAATGTGCTTGTCGATGTTCCAGAGCACGACCCGAGCTTGGAAATTCAGGATTCCTGTAATATTAACCGGATTCTTGTAATATTGACCTGATTCCTTTAGCGCAAATGGACGGAGACAAAACGCTCTTTGCAAGAGAAGCGATTTGAGGTCCTTTGTGCTGCGGCTGGTGGCGAAACGTGCGGCACAGAGAGCTTTGGCTCGGCTGCTCCTTTGGGAAAGGCCTCCCGGTTATCTGGGAATGAGAACTCAGCACCTCAGCCCCTCACACCCCTCGGCTGTGGCTGTGACAGCTCTCACCTAAAGCACTTCTGGCTTAACAAACCCCAAATGTCCATTTTGTGGGGCAGAGCTGGGAGTTGGGAGGCAAGAACGTAATGCCTGAGGTGATGCTTGTGCTGGACTGACACCTTCTCTTGAAAGCTCAGCTCAGCCAAAGAAGCAGACACGGAAATTTCTTAGAATTATAGATTAGTTTGGGATGGAAGGGACCTTAAAGATCATCTAGTTCCACCCCCCTGCCATAGGGACACCTCCCACTACACCAGGTGGCTCAGTGCCTCATCCAGCCTGGCCTTAAACACCTCCAGGGACTGAGGGGACATCCACAACCTCTCTGGGCAACCTCTTCTAGTGTCTCACCACCCTTACAGTCAAGAACTTCTTGCTTATCTCCACCTAAATTTTCCCTCTTCCAATTAGCATCCAAAAATATTTCATTCCTCATGGAGGTCAGTGCAGTAATTCTGGAAAAATTGAATTTAAACTTCTATTAATATCAGCGGTTTTAAAGATTCTTGAAGTCCACTGAAGCTTTTGCAAATGCCATAATCATTTTTGGGGTGTTTATGTGCTAACATTAAGCAAAACCCCCTTATGGCAGGGGGGTTGGAACTCGATGATCTTTAAGGTCCCTTCCAACCCAAACTATTCTGTGATTCTAAAACTTTCACACTGCTTATAAACTGCTCCAAACCAGCTTCTGCTGCTTTTGGTGATGAAGAGAATCATGGAGCTGATGCTGCCTCCTGATTGATGTGTGATTGTGGGGACAGCCTTGGCTTGGGCAGAGATTTTCTCAAGGAGAAAGTCATGAAATGTTTAATTGAGGATGTGTCTGTGTGACTTTGATTAAAGGAGCTTTGACCAGAGAAGTGCAGCCACAGCTTCAGCCCCCAAGAGGGGGGCCATTAAGGAGAGGAGAGCAGGAAGCTTTCATCTGGATTGTGTATAAAATAATACTGGTTTGTGTCATCTCATTTTTAGAGACCTGGGAGAAAAGCAGCAAATTAATGCTTAACATAAAAACTCTCTAGAAAAACACATGGAGTCCAAAACAGTATAAAAGCATCATGTTCTTAGTTCTCTCTTGTTTAAGAGGTGGTTGCACTGGTTAAAAATTAAAACTATTTTTTAAAGGTGGTATTTGCAAGGATCATTTAACTATGAACAAACAGGAGGAAAAAAAACCCACAGTAGTAAAATGCTTTATTTAATATAGGCCTGAAAATGAAAGTCTAGAGAACAGAGGGTGGATAATAAGTTAAAAAATTTATCTATAGCAGTTCAACTCCCAGCCAAGGTGCTTCAAGGCAGATTGTGAAGTTCTCAAGGGAAAAACTTAATTTGGAATAACCTACACAGCCCTAGCAGTGGGCTGACCACAAACTACATTGTCCAGGTCCATGTGTGATGTGTTTTAGGCTTGTTTATTTATTTTTCTATATTTCTAGATGTGAATTAAAGTTCTCAGATCAATCCTAGTGAATGAAAATTCTCAGATCAGTCCCAGTGAGTTCAAATTCCCAGATCAATCCCAGTGAATTAAAATTCCCAGGTCAATCCCAGTGAGTTAAAATTCCCAGGTCAATCCCAGTGAGTTAAAATTCCCAGATCAATCCCAATGGGTTTGATATGTTCCCCCCTTCATGAATGAGGTTTGCTACTGGAAGTTCTCAGAACTTCCTCATCCTTGGCCTGTCTGCTGCCCACACTTCCCTCTCTGGCTGCCCGCAGGCAGCAAGTGACATCCCTTTTTTTTTTATTTTGAGGAAAGTGGAAATAAATTTCTTCAGAGAAACTTGTCTCTGCCAAGTTCTATCACGTGTGGGAATTTTCTCTCATCCTCTGCTGGTAACTTCTGCATTTTGTTGGGGTTGGAGCTGATGGGGACAAAAAGCAGGTTGTATGTGAAGAGGTGAGCAGGGGAATCAGGAGATTGCAATGCCAGGAAGCAGAAGGAACAGAGTAATTTATGAGAAGGAACAGATTATTTAAACCAAAAATAGGCTTATGGAGGACTATTCTGTGGAGGTTCCTCTAGGAATCATTGACAGCAGTGAGGAATCAGTTTGATGAATCAATGAGTGGAATAATTTTGGAAAGGTGAAGGTTGGTAACACTATCTAGAGGTTAGTGTCCCTGTTGTACCTCAGTATTACTTCAGCCACGAGCATTTCCTTCCCTCCTCCTTATCATCACTCCCTTAGTTATGTAAAAGCTGCTTCTTCTCACTGCTCACAGCTGCAGGGGCTGTGTTTTAAAGGAATATTTTTCACAGAGGGTTAACCCCTCTGTGGGAGACACTGGGAGCTGCCGGCTTAGATCTGAAATGCTGAGCCTTCAATTCCCAGCCCTGTCGGGGAGGGCTGGCCCTGCAGCCACCCTGGGCAGGACAATTATGTAAGCACAGCCTGACTTTCCTCTTCAGTGTTCAGAATACCCAGATCAGAACAGGAGAGGTTAAATCTGCTTCTGTTTCCTGATATAAATAATCCTTGTGGTTAAATTTGGGAGAGCTCTGCAATGGGGGTGCTCAGAGATGATCATTTTGGGGTAATAATCCCAACCTGGGGCAGGCAGAGAAGGTTTTGCTTCGTGTTCTTCAATATCACCACTCAGTTTGTTTCTCCTGTCCTCCTGTTTGTACACTCCATGGATTTAATTGTTTGTGTTTGGAGCAGATCTCCCTGCTTGCTTCCTTGAGGAGCTTCCTTTGAAAAATAATTATGAAAGAAAATTGCTTTTCCATTGCAACTTTTTTAAACTGTTCTCTTCCCCTCAGTAGCTTGCCATAAGCTTCACAGTGGCTAAGTAATATTTCTTGTGGGAGAATTAACTTTTTGAAGAGTGTTTGCAGGATGCTTGTGTGATGTCAGGGGCTGGCTGTAGCTCTGTGGAGCTCCTTGGTTGTGTGTTTTGCTGCTCTTCCTGTAACACGAGGGAGATCCCATGTGATTTGTAGCTCTCTGAGAGTATCTGCCACTGTCCTGTGCTTGAAACAGATCTGTCCCCCTCTTCCCACTTAGTGCTTTTTATTAAAGTAGCCTCTTTTGAATCACGTAGAAGCAAGCATCTTTTTCATGTTAATTTTAACATATTTGATTTCATCCAACTTAATTTGCAGATGATAAAGTTTTGCTTTGTAGAAAAAGCTAAAAAGGCTGTATCAGTTACTAGATGTGTGGATTTAGGATTGAGGAATCAATTTAACTACAAAGCAATGGTTTACATCTCCCTCTGATTCTTGCTGGAGTGGAGAATTGTGTCCTTTCTCCACTAAATGCCATTACTCACCCAAAATAGCATTAACTTCTTCCTTTTCTATTTTACAGTGAAAAGCAAAGAACAAGAAAAGATCACAGATGTGAAAGCAATTAAAAGTAAGATCAATATTTACTTTGTCTGTAAATTGGGATATCTAATATAATCTGTCACTTTTATTTTAACCAGTGAGAGAATAATTTCCTTAGGACTGAGTGTAGGTTTGGCCAATGCATTAAAATCCAAGTGAACCCCAAACCTAATTGTGTTTTTGGGTATTTATAGTAACTGATCTCTCCCAGTCATCTTCAGGTTATTGAATTATGTCAGACAAGAGCCTTAATTCAAAGTGATGGTGTGTTTCAGTCACCTTGGACTAGGTGGCTATTCCTTATCTGCAGCAAATTCCTTCTGGAGTTGTGTTCCTTCCAAAAGAAACACTCTGCAGTAGCTTAAACATTTTAATTCTGCTGAACCTTTGGCTCCTGAGGTATCTGTCACCATGAAGCTGTCGGCTTCTCTTATCACGTGTCACAAAGTTGTGAATAAAAGGAAAGTTATGCAGTGTGAAATTTAGCAGTGAGTTGCTCAGTGTCTGGGTGGAAGGTGCTGGAAGCAGCTGAGATCACGTGTCACCTGACTTGCTTGAGGTGTCAGAGGTGTGAGATGTCCTTGAGTGACATCTCAGTCAAGTGCAATTTCCTGAGAGCTTTTGGAACCACAATGAGCATGTTTTGGATTGTTCTGCTTTGTCACCAGTTGGTGCATTGTGTGAGGAAGTTTTGTTCTCTCCGGGCTCACAGATCCTAAACCAGTAGTTTTCTTACTGCTTTTTTTGCTCCTAAAACCCAATAGAGGCAAAGAAAATACTTGTGAGAAGTATTCTGGTTAAAGCTCAGCTTTGTACTCCTGCATTTGGGGACACATTTTAACCTTCAGAGATGCACGGAAGTGGATTGGCAAGAACAGGGCAGTTAACACCTTAGTACTTTGTCAACACTTGAGTTTGTGCTATCAGTTCTCAAGGAAGCAGGAAGAACAAGGAATAATATTTCACCTGTAGACTTGGAACTTGGCATCTTCTGATTAGCTGCTGAGTCAGGGAAATGCAGGTGGGTGGGTACCACTGCTCTGTCAGAAGTCATTTTTTTATTCTTGCTGTGATTAAAACTTGTTTATGTCTGTGGTCTTCGCTCTCACCAAAACCTTGATGAAAGGTGACACAGGTAGAGTGATGTTTTTAATAAGATGGCTCTTGTGAGCTCTCTGCTGTGTCTTGGATATTGCTTAGAAGAGGTGTTGGGATCCTGCTCTGGCAGGGGGGTTGGACTAGATGATTTTTTTAAGTTCCAATCCCTGACATTCTGTGACTCCTTATCTTTTAATGATTCCTGTGTTGATTGCAGCTCCAGTAGCAGTACATTCCCCTCAGAGAAGCACTAGGAATCATGCCTTGCTGGAGGCTGCAGGACCAAGCCATGTGGCCATCAATGCCATCTCTGCCAACATGGACTCTTTCTCCAGCAGTCGCACGGCTGCCCTGAAGAAGCAGCCAAGTCACATGGAAGCTGCTCATTTTGGTGACTTAGGTAAGGCTTTTTCAGCTCTATAACAATGTCAACTTTCTTTCTTTCCTGTGTATATTGCTCTGTATTCACCAAATTTTGGGGTTTGGGCAAGTGGAGTAGGTTTTTAAAGTCTTTGTTGTTACCCTCAAAGGGTTTTGAATGGAGACACTATATTTGTGAAAAGAGATTCCTTTGCTTTGTGTGACACCATTATGGTGGAATTGTTTCTTCNGCTACAGAAAGGCTGGGGTAGGACTTTTTAATAGGATATGTGATGGGAAGAGTGGAAATAATGGATGTAGATTGTGAGGGTGTAGATTCAGGCTAGACATAAGGAAGAAATTCTTTATGGTGAGGGTGGTGAGACACTGGAAGAGGTTGCCCAGAGAGGCTGTGGATGCCCCCTCAATCCCTGGAGGTGTTTAAGGCCAGGCTGGATGAGGCACTGAGCAGCCTGGTCTAGTAGGAGATGTCCCTGCCCATGGCAGGGGGGTTGGAACTTGATGATCTTTAAGGTCCCTTCCAACCCAAACCATTCTATGATTCTGTAACTCTCTTTTTTTATGGTTTATGGATTTCTATAGTACATAGAGTACAATATATAGTACAATATGAAGTCATTCCCTTGCTATTTTCCTTTAGGCAGGTCATGTCTGGATTATCAGGCTGAAGAGACCAAATCGAGCCTTTCCAAGACCCTGGAACAAGTTCTGCAGGACAGTGTAGCCCTCCCTTATTTTATCCAGTTTATGGAACTCCGCAGGATGGAACACTTGGTGAAGTTTTGGTTAGAGGCTGAAAGCTTCCACTCCACCACATGGTCCCGTATTAGAGCACACAGCCTCAACACAGTCAAGCAGAGTTCCTTGGCAGAGCCGGTGTCACCCTCCAAACAGCAGGAAATGACATCATCTTCTCCAACTGGAGTGCTTGAGGAGAGACTGGAGGATTCTGGCACAGTCCCACTGCTCAGGAACAAGTCAGTGGCTTCAGACAAGAGCAACAGAACTAACCACAACCAGAACCACGTGCTCCCAGCTCAGGAGAGTGACAATTCCAGTGTTCTTTGTCTCCAAAAAGCAGAGACGGGGACACATTCTGTTCCAGCTGATCAGCAAGAATCTTCCAAGCTCACGGTATCAAACAGAAACAGCCCCTCCTCTGCACTGAGAGACTTGTCAGGAAAACTCATGAAAAGTAAGTGCTGTGGGTTCCTTTTTAAGTGGCTGCTGCTGCTTTGTGCTCTTTCCTTTGTGTTCTCAGAACATCTGATACAATACAGAGTTGACAGGAGGAAAATAAATTGTTTATTAGTGAAGTTACCCTGCTAATGGTTGCTTTGACCTCTGTTCTCTGTTTAAAAATTGTTTAAAAGTGAATTTGCAGCTGAAGATGCTTCAGAATCATGCACCCTAATAAACTGAGGTTACTTCTGTTCTTACACATGTAATCTTAAAGAGATGAAGATGAACATTGCAATGTCCTGTTTTCCTACACCCAGCTTAAAAGAATCACAGCAAATTTGGATGAGGGGGGGTGAGAATTGATAATTTATTTTGCCCAGAAGGTAAATATCCTCTGTCAAGTAAAATGACACAAGTGGCAGGAGACCTGTAGAGATTTTAGTGTGAAGTGAGCTGATTTGTTCTTGGATTTGTTTGATGGAGTTCTACTTGTTCTCATGTGGAATTCTCCTCTCCAGAGGCTGCTGGAAGTGAGGATGAGATGGAAATACTGAGTTTTGGTAGGAAGCTGTGTGACCTGTTGCTCTGCATCTTTTCTTTGCTAAGGGATTCACAGTTTGACTCTCTTATTTCTTCCTTGTAGGTATAGAACGGGATGCAGTTAGTACTTTTACCAAATATATTTCTCCAGATGCTGCTAAACCAATACCCATTACAGAAGCAATGAGGAATGACATCGTTGGTAAGGACATGGACTTCATTTCACAGCTTCCTCCAAAAATTGTATCTTTAATAACACACACACTCATATTTTTATTCATTTTAAAGTAATTTGTGGTAAGACAGTAGATCACATTACAAGTATCAGTGGCTCTGACCTTTCAGTACTGCTATGTCTCCAGAAGAATCTTCAGAGATTCTGCATAAATTATTGAAAATTCCAAATGCTTATGGAGGAAATCTGAGTCCCAGCCAAACATTTTAGATGCAATATTATCATTCACTTTTTTGCACACTGATTCTTGTGGATTTAAACTGTGATTTTTTTTTAAGTTGTGTCTTTTCAGTTTGATCAGCCAAACTCTGTTAAAATTAACCTGCTCTTTCTTTGCAGCAAAGATTTGTGGGGAAGATGGACAAGTGGATCCCAACTGTTTTGTTACAGCCCAGTCAATAGTATTTAATGCAATGGAACAAGAGTAAGTTGAGAGGTTTTGCTTCTTGTGTCTGTTGTCCTTTGGCAAAAAGGGGGTTCTGCTGAAAGTGTTTATGGAGGGCTAACCACCCAGTCACTTTTTGTGCAGTGTTTTGTGTTTAAAGCTGCTCAAATCTCTTCCTCCACACCCATCCTTGCACATTCTTTCTTGTGTCATTTGTGAACCTGGTGTGTTTCTTTCTTATTTTGCTTTTATATGAGTAAAAGTGTAATATTTCTGGGCAAGAATTGGTTCTTGGGGTGTTTTGAATGCTGTCAACCCTCAATAATTTCTGGTTACGCTGTGTGTGTGCAGGCACTTTAGTGAATTTCTGCGGAGTCATCATTTCTGTAAATACCAGATTGAGGTGCTGACCAGTGGGACTGTTTATCTGGCTGACATACTTTTCTGTGAATCAGCTCTCTTCTATTTCTCTGAGGTGAGTGTTAGAGTTTGAGAGAGGTTTTTTTTTTGGCAAAGAAACCAAATCTCTACCTGAAATTTCAGAATATTTATATCCCCCAGTAATAAATTTTGCATTATTATTATATAGATTTTATTCCTGCCTTTAGTAAAGCGCAAGTTTTTCTGTGCTTATTAAAACTTTCAATTTCTCATCTTATTTTATTTTCCCTTCCAGTAACTGGAGAAGGAAGATGCAGTGAACGTGTTGCAGTTCTGGTTGGCAGCAGATAACTTCCAGTCTCAACTTGCTGCCAAAAAAGGCCAGTATGATGGGCAAGAAGCACAGAATGATGCCATGATTTTATATGACAAGTGAGGGAGTTCAACAGTTACTTATTTTTCAAATTCTTTTTTATTTTGTGCTGATGCATTTTGTGGTGTTGCACTGAGCAAGAGGAACTTTTCCTTCCCAAAACCCAACTGTGCAGCCTCACACTGTTATGCTGCAGTGTATTTTATTATGATGGATTTCAATGTGTATGTACACAAGGATTTTTACCATTTTTCTTTATACATGATGAGAAAATCCTTAGAACTCCATTTTTAAACACTTAAAACCTTGAATTTAAATAATATTGTCCATTTAAAGTAGACTGTAGTAGCCACAATCACACTGGGTATCAATAGTGGGACTTTTATCTTTATTTTTCTACTTCACCTTAGCATTAACACAACTGGAAGACAGAAATCAAAGCTGCTTCTAGAAAAATAACTTTATTCTTAAGCTGATTCACTGCTGGAAGTAATAAATGGTGGAGGAAGTAAACTCTTCACTCTCCCTTTCATCAGTCATCCCACTCCATGTGTGATTCTGCTCACCAATTGCAGTCAGATGATGTTCTCTTTCTTTTATCTGTATCTTCAGGGCAAAGCTTTGCAAAATATATTTCTCTGAATTGGGGAGTTTTATATACAATTTTGAAGCCAGCACCATCTGGTGGCTGGAAAGGACTGGGTACCAAAGTCCTGCCAAGTTTTGCAAATCCTTTTTGTGCTGTGTCTCCTTCCCCCTCTCTGCTGCTGCAGGTACTTCTCCCTTCAAGCCACCCACCCTCTGGGGTTTGATGACTCGGTGAGGTTAGAGATAGAATCCAACATCTGCAGGGAAGGTGGTCCTCTCCCCAACTGCTTCACTACTCCCTTAAGGCAGGCTTGGACAACCATGGAGACGGTGAGTTTTATTTTGTTTTTCACTTCTGTACCATCTACACCAGGATTGAGATGTTTGTGTGTTCCTTCTCTGTAAATGATCCTGTAATTGTGCTGACCAGCCTTGATTAAAGAGGATTCCTTCTTCTGTCCCTCAGGTTTTTTTACCTGGTTTCTTGTCCAGCAACCTTTACTACAAATACTTGAATGATCTCATCCATTCAGTACGAGGAGATGAATTTCCAGGGGGGAACATTGCACTGAGTATTCATGGCCACAGCAGCTCTACTGATGGTGATTCTATAGGGGCCTCAGATGGCTCTGCCTCGCAGGTATGACTCTCACAACTTCCTTCTCTCACTTTAGCTTTACACCCTGCCCTGCTTCTGGGCCAGCATATTCCTTTTTTTTTTAATTCCTTTTTTTCTTATTCCTTTTTTTCTTATTCCTTTTTTCTTATTCCTTTTTTCTTATTCCTTTTTTCTTATTCCTTTTTTCTTATTCCTTTTTTCTTATTCNTTTTTTTTTTGCTCCTTTTTTTTTTGCTCCTTTTTTTTTTGCTCCTTTTTTTTTTGCTCCTTTTTTTTTTGCTCCTTTTTTTTTTGCTCCTTTTTTTTTTGCTCCTTTTTTTTTTGCTCCTTTTTTTTTTGCTCCTTTTTTTTTTGCTCCTTTTTTTTTTGCTCCTTTTTTTTTTGCTCCTTTTTTTTTTGCTCCTTTTTTTTTTGCTCCTTTTTTTTTTGCTCCTTTTTTTTTTGCTCCTTTTTTTTTTGCTCCTTTTTTTTTTGCTCCTTTTTTTTTTGCTCCTTTTTTTTTTGCTCCTTTTTTTTTTGCTCCTTTTTTTTTTGCTCCTTTTTTTTTTGCTCCTTTTTTTTTTGCTCCTTTTTTTTTTGCTCCTTTTTTTTTTGCTCCTTTTTTTTTTGCTCCTTTTTTTTTTGCTCCTTTTTTTTTTGCTCCTTTTTTTTTTGCTCCTTTTTTTTTTGCTCCTTTTTTTTTTGCTCCTTTTTTTTTTGCTCCTTTTTTTTTTGCTCCTTTTTTTTTTGCTCCTTTTTTTTTTGCTCCTTTTTTTTTTGCTCCTTTTTTTTTTGCTCCTTTTTTTTTTGCTCCTTTTTTTTTTGCTCCTTTTTTTTTTGCTCCTTTTTTTTTTGCTCCTTTTTTTTTTGCTCCTTTTTTTTTTGCTCCTTTTTTTTTTGCTCCTTTTTTTTTTGCTCCTTTTTTTTTTGCTCCTTTTTTTTTTGCTCCTTTTTTTTTTGCTCCTTTTTTTTCCATGATGCTGCTTTGAGAGCTGTGTGTGAGCAGAGGAGCTGGTTACGCTCCGAGCACACCCCAATAACATCAGAGATGTGTTAATAAACAAGTTTTCTGTTCCAAAAATTCTAGCTTTGCTTCAGTCAGTCGTGAAAGAGGAGAGAACAAACAGATTGTGGTTTATCTGTAACCAGGTCAGCCTGCAAACTGCCAGCCCAGCTGGAACTTCTGCTCAGTTTCCCTTACTGGATGCTTCTGTGGGGTTTAAACCTGATATCTAAGAAAAAATTAGCTCTATATTTTCTTTCAAGCAACTTGGGATCTCTAAACCTCCTTATCTGCAAGGAGGAATTATTCCCACCTAACTGGGAAATGGGGAATAAAATCTGTTGTCTGCCTTAGGCACTAATACTTAGAATTTTTATTTGTAGTCCAATGTCAAAAAGGCTAATGTTAAAATCCTGAAAAATTTTGATGAAGCAATAATTGTAGATGCTGCAAGTCTGGATCCAGAGTCTTTGTATCAACGAACATACGCGGGGTAAGGCTCCTTCAGCATGTCTTGTTCTTTCTTCAGTTTTTCCCCTCTTTCTTCTTT
>VZTY01003645.1:0-69095 GCA_013400935.1 Turnix velox
AAAACAATATATCTTCTTATTCCTTAAAGATATTGCATATAACAAGAAGATTAATAATTCTTGTATTGCCCAAATCAAAGCAGACCTAATGTGCTCTCCAACCAACAAGCAGTAAGATTTAGGACTAAGGGATCTTTTCTTTCACCTTTGGGAGAAATGGGAGCCCATGGAATGTTTCTCCCCTCTCTCTAGGTCCTCACCTGTCTGCAAATGCAGCCACCCCAAGGATGAACTTGAGCTTCTCCAGTCCAGCAGGAGTGGTGGTGATTCCTTCCATCCAGCTTTTGGGGATCGAAATGCTGCTTCACTTCTTGATGGGACCAGAAGTTGTGGATTTTGCCAAGCAAAACAAACTGGTGCTTAGTTTAGGTATGTGAGTTTGAAGTATTTCTTTGAATTAACTTTTGTGTTCCCTTGAAATCACCAACATTGAATTGAAAGATGAAAGCATGTAGTGCTTTAAACATTAAAATGCTAAAGTGTCATCTTTGATAGCAGAAGGTTTTTGTAAATACAATTTTTTTTCATAAATGCTTGATTAATTTCTTTAAAGCTTATTTTACCAGCAGGCTGTGAAATGCCAGATTTACACAGGCGTGCTTTTTGTCTCGTAGAGCCTCTCCAGTCCCCACTGATCAGCAGCTCTTCCTTTTTCTGTAAGCATGGCAGCACGTTCATAAACGCAGTTCAGGATGGTTTTATTGCAGTTGGGAAAGAAGTTCCAGGTGAGAATTTAGTGATGAAATCTGTAAAACAGACTGGGGGGAGGGAAACTCAATTAAAAATATCCACTTGTGTAATTTTCTAGTGTTGCCATTAAACAGGGCTGGTCTGGCTTGGTTTCAAAGCTTATGACACTTTTGTCAGAGTCTCTTCTTTAACACAATTTGTGTTTCACCTGCAATTTTGTTTAATATTTTTTGTTACAGAAAAGTTTTTCTCTCTTGCAGATTGCATGCTGAGTGCTATTTGGAAGGACATAAATGGTTATGTAAAAACAGCTATTGAATCAGGTAAATAAAAAGTCTGAAGTGGAAGGTCTATATGTGGCTGTGGCTACCTTTTGTCTCTAACTGAATTTTATTTCATACTAAAGTGTTTCTTCACAGATTTATAAAACTGAGATGTTTCCTATTTAAAAAACAAGTCCATTGCTCTGTCCAGGCTTTGAAAGAGCAGAATATTCTTAAAAATTAAGTACTAATATTGAAAGATCTAACTGAAAAGCATGAGAAATTAATTTTCCTTGGATGAATGCAAAGTTTTCAAACTTTTTTTTTTTTAGGAAAATTACAGTTGTTAATGTTACAAAAGAGTTTCCATTTTACTAATGGAACAGTTTGTTTTTTAAATTTAAACTTCAGTTTGTTACACTGTTCTTCAGAGCAGAGACTTGGTATCTGAATATAGAAATTATTTGGTTTGTGCTTATAGATATGCACAGAAATTTATTTTGCAGTGCTATATATTGAAAGGTCACCACTAGTTTGTTCTACTCTAACTGCAAATATTATTTATTCTAGGAAATAAGAAAGAAAAGCAAGGGTCAGAAATACTGACCATGTTGCTGCAGGCCTTAAAAAACATTGTGAGATCAAACTATCTTCCTGTGCAGAAAATACTGGTAAGTTGGGTGGGTTTGGCTTGTTTTTCAAATCTCATTTATTTTTGATGGTCAAGATGGTGATTTATAGGAGGCTTTTGCATCTGATTCATCTGAAAGGTCTCTGAGAGACAACTTTTTGAGTGTGAATTAAGTTGGGCCGTTATCATCAGATAGCAGAGTGTTGCATGAATGTTTCTCTAAGTCTTCTTCAGATGTGTCAGCAATGTTTAAATAATTGTGCCAGACCTCCTGCTTCTAAGGACAGTTACTTTTAAAATGGATTTTTTTCCTTCTTACTGAAAGGAAGCAGTTGTTCCAATGTTACTCTTGTTAGTTTTGGTGTTCTAAATACTAAGGGAAAAATGGTTACATATGTTTTCTATTTTCCCCCTGTGCTCAGACCCTCATTGATATTACTGTTAAGGAGTTGCCTTCAAAAGTCCTGGGGTCACCAGCTTATCAGGTTGCTGATATGGATCTTCTAAATGTAAGTCTGTTTCCAGAACTGCCTTTGTTCTAGAAGGTGTTAGGATGTCATGTTTGCACAAACAGAGCTCTTTTTAAGTTGTTAGTTCCACATCTTTCAGGAAATCATATTATTCCATGTCCCAGACTGCAGGCCTTTATTCCATTTCTCCCTTCTGATGAGTAATTAACCATTTCTTCCTAAACAGAAGCATGCTGCAAGTACTGTTGTAATAAAAGAGGGGTTTTATTTGAAAGCATCAGAGTTGACAGTCTTGGAGAACTTTTAATAACTGCAAATGTCTGGCTTGGAGTAAAATACAATGTATAGATGAGTGCACATGGGGGTGGAGTAACTATTTGTCTTCACTTATGTAATTTCTCTTTCAAGGGGACACCAGCTCTGTTCCTAATCCAGCTGCCTTTCCGTAACAATCTCTTGGAGTGCTGTGTGACAGATGAGAGGTATGTGGTGCTGTCTGTTTATCATAGGCTTCCATGGAAGACATGATAGAAGATTTTCTGATTTTAGCTGAAAAAATTACATTGCCTGTTTCCCCTTTTTCCCCAGATTCTTTGGAATTCTCACCACGCTGGTGGGTTTTGTTTTGTCTGGGCCTACATCTCCTCTGGCATTCAGTGAGTCTGTGATTGGCATCCTTAATCAGAGTGCAAAGCAAGTGGAGAATAAGGAGCATCTCTGGAGAATGTGGAGTATTGTTGTTAATCCCCTCACTGAGTGGATCAATCGGGTAGGTGGCTTTTTGTTCTACTTTCTTTGAGTGTTTCTAAATGTGTTTCAAGCCCTTGGTGTAGTCTTGCTGCCGCTGAGGATGGGAATCTGCCTTCCAGGAGATGTTAACTTTTAAATACCAAGACTCTTGTTTGCTTTATGTGATAAAACACAAAGTTGTGAGGTTTAGGACATAATTAGATCAGTATTTCTCACTAGCAATAGACTTTTTAATTGGAAGTCCTAATAAAAGCCTTATAAATGTGATCTTCAACAGATGTCTTTACTGGGAGCACCATGACTGTTGAATTAATCCTCACGTCAGTAGACCTAAAATTCTTAAAATTCATGAAGATATTTTTATGTGCCTTAAGCAGGCTTCTATTATTCCTTATTGCAGCTGAAATAAGTTAAAAAAACCCAAAACATAGCTGATCAGTTTTATTCTTAAAATTAAGTTATTTTGGAATTTACAAACAGTGAATTTTTATGTCTAAATGATCAGATCAGCTTGATCTCTTGAAAGCTAATTTTAAAATGTCATTGTCCATTTAGCCAGTCCAGGTCCTATGTAAAAAGTAAATGTATTTAAAACGGCTGTATTGTGCATCTAAATTTTGCAGCTTGGTTACTCAGGATTGTTTTCTCATTGCAGACTAACGAAGTGAATCAGGGTGATGCTCTGGAGCACAACTTCAGTGCTGTTTACAGTGCCCTCTTGCTCCCAGTGTCACACATCTTCCCCCTTCAGGAGTTCCCACAGGTAACAGAATGCATAATGTCTGACTAGAAACAGTCTGGGGTTCTTTGCCCCTCTGCTGGGCTCTGGTGAGACCCCACCTGGAGTTACTGTGTCCAGTTCTGGAGCCCTCAACAGAAGAAGGACATTGAGCTGTTGGAGTGGGTCCAGAGGAGGGCCATGAAGATAATGGGAGGGCTGGAGCACCTCCCTTGTGAGGACAGGCTGAAGGAGTTGGGGTTGTTGAGCCTAGAGAAGAGAAGGCTCAGGAGGGACCTCAGAGGAGCTTCTAAACACATGAAAGGCCCTGCAGAAAGGCTGGGGCAGGACTTTTTAATAGGGTGCAGGATGACAGGATTAGGAGTGATGGGTGTAAATTGGAAAGGTTGTGGATGCCCCCTCAGCAAAGAGGGGATTTATTTCCTGTGAGGGTGGACCCTGGAAGAAGTTGCCCAGAAAGGTTGTGGATGCCCCCTCAGTCCCTGGAAGTGATTAGGCACTGAGCAACCTGGTGTGGTGGGAAGTCTCCCTGCCCATGACGGGGAGGGGGTTGGAACTAGATGATCTTTCAGGTCCCTTCCAACCCAAACCATTGTATGATTCTTCAGTGACATAGGTTTTGACCTATGAAGAAGAAAATGTGACGTTGTTTTTATGTCTCTGCACAGACACTGATGTTTATAAACTTTTTCTTTGTGTTGTTCAAGCCAACAATGAAATCCTTGTTGCGCACCTGGTCAGAGCTGTACAGAGCCTTTGCTCGCTGTGCTGCTTTAGTTGCAACAGCAGAAGAAAACCTTTGCTGTGAAGAACTTTGTGCCAAAATAATATCTGGGCTAGAAGGTGAAACTCCAGTAGTGAGTATAAACCTGTGATATTGAACTGTATAAGTACTTTGTGATAATGTGTTAAGTCGCGTGACTAATCACAGAATCACAGATTTGTTTTAGCAGATTTGTTTTAAAATTAAATATAAGAACCTATTGTAAAGTCTAATGTAGTACTTAAGTTGTTTGGGGTGAGGCTTAAAGCTCTAAAGGAATCCTTTTTATTAAAAGGAGTTGGAATTGATTTAGAAATTGATTGAAAGAGGAGAGGAAAAAATAATTGTGAAACTTAAATTTAGAAATAGCAGTTGAGCATTCTGGGAATTTGTCTTCTTTTAAAGTAATAATGGTTTAGTGAATGTCATCATCATGGTAAATGTGATTTGTCCAGCTCAAATATATATGTATGTCTGTGTAAAGTAAATTTGGTTTGAATTAACAAATACTCCAAAGCCATACAGTTTGATCAGAAGGGAAGATAGAGTAGCACTACAGTATTCAGTGAGTATAACTTGCTTTGTTCCTCATACAATCAACCTTGTGCACAAGAATTTAAATATTCTCTTTTGTAAAGCTTCAGAAGTAAGCTTTTGGAAGAAGAAGCAACTTTACATTATCTGTCTTTTGCCTTTGTGCAAGCCACCATTGTGTGGGCAGATGTGGAGTCTTTATTCTTTGGAACATAAAATCTTTAATGCTTCCAAGTTGACTGTCTTTTCAAGAAAGCACTATGAAAGGAGCAAATAAGAAATAGATGAGAAAGAAATGTGGAACCTGAAGGATTAGATCGGTATAGCTTTCTTCCATTGCTGCTCTACACTGATGATAAATTCAAATTTTCAAAAAAATAGTTATGAAGCCAAACTTAACAATTTAGAACTTCAGTATCGAAGTTTCATTGAAACAAAACTATATTGCGCCCCACGATATCTGTATTCCTCAATCTGCAGTTTCTGTGTGAAGTGTAAACTCTTCTGAATCTTACCCCATAATACAGACAGATTTAATTCTCTTTTAAATTTTGAAATTTAATTGAAGAAATTAATTGCTGGCTTGAATGGCCAACGTAGGTGTGTTTTGTTTTGGTTTTTTTTCTCTTCTTGCATTTGGGCTTTGTTGATGACTTGTGTTTCCTCCTTCAGAATTTTTCAATGATGGATGGTCTCACCCACATAGTCTCAGTTATGGTTGACTGCATCAACTTCGCACCGTATGGTACAAAATACCAGCCAAAAACTAGATGTAAGAACATGCTTGAATCTTGGGGGCTTCTGTTCTCTTTCTTCCTGAGCTGGTTGAAAATGAGGAATGCAGAAGAGATGACTGTGGGATTCCAGTGGTCTGTATATGCTATACACACCACCTAAACACTGAGGGGAGAGGGGAAAAAAATCTTAAATAGGAATTTAAAATATCATCCAATACATTTATTGGAGTATGAGATCTTGACTACTCCTGGAGCAGTTACTGCACAGCCTGACAAAATACATCTGAAATTGGTGTAAACTCTGAGGCCACTTTGTAAAACACAGCTGGTTTCTGGAGTTATATTTTATATTTTGGCTGTGATTTAATTTTTACTTTTGACATCTCCTTTTGCTTTGTTCAGAGATCATCCAAAGCAGTAATGTTTGATCAGAATCCACAATCTTAAGTATTAAATGCTTACTCAAAATGAATGGTAAATTGGGATCATGTCTAAAAGGCTGCTGCTCTTAAAGTTGCTTTGCATAAAGCAATAAGGAATAGGTTTTACAGAATGCATAAAGTCATGAAAGATTTAATTGAACATATTGCTTGACCAGCCCAAATATAAATAAGAGGAATAAGAATCCTATCTGCAGTGGGATGATACAATTATTTATTAAAATGTCTTCTGTTAGGTCTGATTTTGAAGTATTTTGTGTGTAGATACTTTTTGGGAATCTGCTCTCATCCTCATGCAGACAAAGTTCCCGTGTCTCTTGTTGTAGTGTGTCTTGTTTAGATAGTAAGAAGACTTTTTATTTCTTCATGTTAGCTCCACAGACACCTACAGAACGGGCTAAGAAGAAGAAGGAGCCCCTTGGAAAGCTTGCCTCTCTGTTTAAACTCCTGGTGATGTTGCTGAACTCCTTCCACACGTTCAGTTCCAAAGAAAACTGTTCAGAAACACTAACCTCTGTTGGTCAATCACTTCTTGCTGTTCTTCACAACATCATCAGCCACATTTCCCTACCTTCAGTGATTGGCACCATGTTTGCTGTTTTCTCCAAACCCCTGGCAATGTTTTATGAAAAAAACAAGTGAGTATTTGAAGAACAGTTGGAAAACTGGATGGAATTTGTGTGGGCTTTAGCAAGCAGTAGATGTAAATACAGCTCAGGGCTTTTCTGAGCTTGGCCACTAACATGTCACTAACAAACTCTACTTGTTCCTGTGTAAGATGAAGTTAAACACTGCCCCCTCCATCTCCCATCTGCCTTTGCCTGAGCATTACCTTTATGGTTAGTCATTAAAAGGGAGAATTGAGTGTTGAATATATTTTTTTTTAAGGCAGACATGCAAGCAGATGTGAGTGTGGAGACCTCTTCAGGCTGGAGGTCACAGGCTTATAAAATGAATGACTAAATGTAGTTTTCTACCATGTTTGAGGACAGGGGGTTTCCCCAGGGGTTTCTAGCTATAAAATTCCTTGGTTTTGGTGGCACTTTGTGGATATTCAGGCAACCTGGGGAATCTCTTTGGGGAGAGGGTTAACTCTTTACATCAGAAAATTCTTTAATCACCCAATGGCTTGTCTCACAACGTTCTTTCATCAAGTTGTATACTAAAACCACCTAGCAGTGCTCAGATACATGATGTGTTTAATTCTTACACCTGGGATAAATGGAATGGCAGAACATAATTTTTTTGTTTGTTTGTTCTGACAGGCTTGCTGATGCACCTAAAATGCACAGTGATCTTAACAACAAGGTAAATTTGCTGGAGAAACAGCTGGGGTTTGGGAAAATGTGTGATACCAGAGTCTTGCCATTTATCCCTTAATCTAAAAAAGACCTTTAAGATGTAATGAAGGTACAGACTTAATTTTTAAACTATTTTATTTTTGACTGAAAAGGGAGTGCTGGGGGAGGAGGACCAACCACTGGGTTAGCTCTTAGGCTTTTTGTATGATGTTAAGCTCATTTATTCAGTCCAGACCATTTATAAGTTTAAAATATTATCTTAAATGCTACATTTGAATAAAATTTAAAACCCCCCTGTTGTTTCTTCTCTCCCTCAGCTTGACAAGCTGCTGGCTGAGATCATCCAGTGTGTGCAGTCTCACTGCACAGGCTCCTACGACAGCGAGCTGCTGGCACAGCTCTCTCCCTTGCTCTGTGTCATATTTCAGCACAAGAGCAAGCAGCTCTGCAACCAGTGTGCCCACTTCTGGAACTCAACCTTTGCCAAGACCACCTCATTGACATACCCTGAGGAGTTAAAGTAAGATATATATTCATTTATATGTTTTTAAAGGAGAAGGTCTTGTGTTAGGTGCAAAGGAATTGGTGTTGTTCTGGTTACTCTGTCTATGCCAGCTGGGATATCTGTTCCTCTAGTTGAGTACCTCTCTCCCACATCTGTTAAGTGTAAATTCCTTTTTTTGTTGAGCAGATCGGTGCTAAGCCAAGTCAAAAAGAAAATTCCCCTATTGCTGCCTGGTTTTGAAAGTGTGGAGATGGCTGAAGAGTGCAGCAGCCCCTTCCCAGATGCAGTGAGTATTTTGTTGGCCCTCCAGCTGTAGATCTTTTCAGGGAGAGACAAGGTCAGTTTTGATTTTTACTGTGTCTGGCCTGCACTAGCTTTGTGTTTGGAATGATAAACTACGCTGTCAGAAGACCAAGCTGGCTCTTCATAGTTTTGGGAGTTTAAAATTTTTGGATGTTAGTAGCTTGTTTGAAATAATTAAATTTTTAAGTTTTCTTCTACAGAACTTACAGGAAAATGGGAGTGTGGAGGGAGGGGGCTTTGTTGTAGACATCTGCGGATGGGTTTGTGAACTTGGAGTTTCTTCCTGCCATGCATTGGGTGTATTTTTATTTGACTAGATGGAAAATTCACAGCTGGATGCAAAGATCAGTGGAATGGAGGTGAAGCTGGGTCAGAAGAGAGACTCTATATTGGCACAGATGAGTGAACCAAAAAATGAAATAAAAGACAAGGCTAGTAATGCGCAAGTGACATCTGCAAAGGTAAGATCACAGATTGGTGTGATCAGTACATCCATCATGGATTGCTTTTTTCTTTGAAACACTTACTGTACAGCTCACTGGTTTCTCTGCTGAGTTTACAGACCTGTGAGGGCTGATGAAGGGCTGCTTCATGGGTGGGAGGAGGCAGCAAGGTGCAGAATTCACACCTTGGTGTGGTGGCAGGTTGGGGAAGATTGGGGTCCTGGCTCTCAAATTGTGGGGGAGAACCTATCATGTTCTTCAGAAGAAAACAAAACATTGAAAAATTTCCTGGTAAAGAACAGGAAATCAGAACCCTGGTGAGGGTTTGGGAATCAGAACCCTGGGGAGGGTTTGGGAATCAGAACCCTGGGGAGGGTTTTGGAATCAGAACCCTGGGGAGGGTTTTGGAATCAGAACCCTGGGGAGGGTTTTGGAATCAGAACCCTGGGGAGGGTTTTGGAATCAGAACCCTGGGGAGGGTTTTGGAATCAGAACCCTGGGGAGGGTTTTGGAATCAGAACCCTGGGGAGGGTTTTGGAATCAGAACCCTGGGGAGGGTTTTGGAATCAGAACCCTGGGGAGGGTTTTGGAATCAGAACCCTGGGGAGGGTTTTGGAATNTGCTGTCACAACCTTTGGAAGAGCAGAAGCTGAGTTTGGGGCAGGGAGGAGGGGCTGTGGTGTTGTACCTGAATGCTGCAAAAGCTTCCCATTGCTCTATTCTGTTTGTAACCCACTGGGATTTTCTTTTTCCTTTCTGTAGTTGAAACTAGAGTTCTCATCTTTGAAGACTAAAAGTGAGATACTTCTGGAAGAGGAGAAATCTGTTGATTTTGTCTTTATTCCTCCAGAAACAAAAGCGAGAATATTGACAGAGCATCAAAAGGAAGTGCTTAGGTCAAAGAGGTTGGTAATTTATTGTTATGATCTTAAAAGTCAAATGTAATTACATTGGATTGTTTCAATTTGTGTTAGACTGCTGGAGGCAATTAAATCTGACCCTTCCAGACAAGTTGGCAAGTTTAAAAATTTCTTTGCTTTACTATTTTAATGCATGCAAATTATTCTCTGGTGGGCATTTCCTATTTTGATTAAACACACTCTTGGTACCTGAATGGAGTCAGCATTTTAGTGTGATGTGGAAGATGTTATTTTTTTCTTAAATCATTACAGTAAAAAGGGGTTTTTTTGCCTGAAACTCTGCTGCAGTGCAAGGTTGTAGCAACCTGTTGAAATTTTGCCCAAAAGAGAGCATATCCACTCTTGTGATGAATGCTTGCAGTAGCCTGTCCTCTTCCTAGTTGTTTTTGAAGGTTCTGCCTCACCACCATTTCTGGGTTTGTTTCAGAGTTGACATCCCTGTGATGTACAACAACTTGGATGCATCGCAAGATACTATCCTATTTTCTCAGGATACTCAAAGCCAGGAAGATTCTTTGTAAGTAAAAAGTGGTCACTCTGTGCATTGAAGGTGTGTCCCCCTTTTCTGCTGCACTTCTCATCTGTGGGACTTCTCTTTTTAGGGGAAAACCATCTGTGATAGAAAATGCGAAAGGAGATACTAAAACCAAACCTCAGGTAAATTTCTCCTTGTCTGATAGTAATTCAGGTATCAAGGTTATAACCACAACGTTGATGTCTTCATATCAGTAGCTCTGGTAACTGACAGCAAAACTCTTTGATAATTTTGTATTACGTGGTTTTAAGCTAGATTTAGAAAATTCAAGCAAAAGAAATACATACCATAAATGCAGCAGCTCATAGGAATGATTTCTCTTTGTTGATTAAGCTGTAAGACTCTTGCTTCTGGATGAAGCTTTAAGGACTTGAGGGAGGTTAAACAATAGGATCTTTAGGGGAGGAGAAATTATAAGTCCTAATGCTTAGATCTGTTTAGTTTTGGAGAGGAGCAGGCTGCAGGGCTCACTTGATCAGCTGCAGTGCTGCTGAGCAGGCAGCACATCTCTCAGAAAGGCAGTCCTAGGTTTATTTATCTCTTGGCAAAATTTGGAACTTTTATGAAATTCTTTGCATTTTGATATTAAAATGTCTTTTAAATAAAATAAATAACCTTTGCCTTTTATTTGACCTGGCTGTGTAGCTCAGCTGGGAGAGCATCAGGCTCCTAATCTGAGGATCAAGGGTTTAATTTCCCTCTCAGGCACTGGGCTTGTCTGAGTTGGGCTGATGGTTGGACTTGGTGGTCTGAAAGGTCCCTTCTAACCTAGATGATTATGATCATATGATTCTAATTTCCAAAGGACAGATAACAAAACAATGTGAAGTGGTTTGAAAAGCCTTGCTGGTGGGGGGTGGTTTCCATCAGAGCAAACCCACACATCCTTTGCTGTTCATGTTTTTGGGACAGGAGGAAAATGCAAAGAAGGAAGACTGCACCAGTACAGCAGATGACATGGCAGAGGATCCTGTGGAGGAAAAGTCACCCAACACTCACATCAAGGAGTCCTCAGCTTCCAAGGGTGAGGGAGAATCCCAGAGGGATACGGCTGAAACGGTTCTGGAGGAGACATCAGTTGGAGACGGGCTGGAATCAAGTGCTATGGAAACATCTTCAAAGGAGCCCTCAGCAGGGAGTGAGAACTCTTCTCATCTCAGCAGCAGCTCCACCTCATGTGACATCATTTCTGGAACCCCACAGCCTGTCAGCCGCCGCCAGTCCTTCATTACTCTGGAGAAATTTGGCAGCTCAGAGAACAGACCCTTCAGCCCTTCAGCCTTGAGCAGTTTCTCCAAGGTGTCAGGAAGTGGTTCCGCGGTCAGGAAGCAGGAAAACAAAAGCATGTGCAAGACTGGTACTAAAGCAGAAAAACCTGGAGATGATGATAAGAAGCCTCCAAAATGCCAGTCTGAGCAACTGATTTCTGCCTTACACAGGATGACCCGCAGGCAGAGCAAAATGGAGCACCAAGGGAATAAGAAGCCCAAAGACTCATCTGCTCCCAGCAGTGTGGAAAACAGTCCTGCATTCTCTGCTACAGGAGATGTGGAGTCTGTTCTCCTTGCTCACTCCCAGAGTCTCCATTCAGCAGAAGAGGAAATTAAAAAAGCTGAAGACATGGTGGAAGAAGCAGAAATGGTGCGGGCATTGGATACTGATTCTAAAGAAAACACACCCCCAGAGACCACCGTGTTGCCTGACCAGGGAGCAGAGGATGACTCTCAGCTTCCACTTGTGTCTCCTCATCAGAAAGCATGCAGACGTTCTTCCAGACGAAGGTCAGAAACTGCAGAAGGTCCAGCAGGTAGTCAGGATAAGGAGGATGGCCACCAAAAGAGAGAGAGACATAAGGACAGTGAAAAACCTGTTGCGAAGAAGGTGCCTCAGCCTAAAGATGATGCATCCCAAAAGCAGAAAGCAGTTCCAGGGAAAACTCCAGAAAACACAAGTAAAAGAGAGAGCAGCCCCCCAGAGAGGAGCGCTGCAGAGGACCTGAGCTCAAAGGAGGCCCCTGCTTCAGGGGGCCTTGAGGAGGAAGCAACCAAAAGGAGGAAGTTAGAAGATAACGTTAAGACTGAGGCAGAAGGTCAAGACAGTAGCTTGAGTACAGCAGGTCAGAAGAAGGTTGGATGCCCACGGTACCACACAAGATCTTCCCAGGGGAAGACGCTTTCCAGCATAGAAAACTCCGAGTCTGATGGCTCCCAGCCCAAAGAAGGAAGCACAAAGAAGAAAAAATGGATGAAAGTGAGGAATAAACTTGGTTCTGTTGAAGGTAAATCAAAGGATGGACAGGCAGGAGGTGACAGCCATGAGGTGTCTTCTCAAGGAAATGAAATAAAGGTGTTGGAAACCTGTGAGGCTGAACCAAGCCCTGAAGCTGGCACAGATGCTGCATTGACATCTGGTGTGTGTGACGTGAAGCATGAGGAAAGGCTTCCAGATGCTGTGGAGGTTGTGACATCTGCCAGCACCAAGGATTCCACCACTACAGAGAAGGCAAGTGGGGAACCAGTGAGCAATCCACCTGTGGAATCAACCGCCAGTCCCTGTGTGTCTGATCCAGATCTGAAAGCACCAGAGCTAAAAAAACCCCTGGAGAAGCCCCCAAAGGCAGAAGGCTGTGGTGCAGCTGTCCTGCCTCAGCAAGTGTCAGCAGCAAATGCTGTGGGTGGGGATCTCTCTTTGCAGGGACCTGAGTGCCAGAACAAGAGACGCAGGAGGGCGAAGAGAGCAAGGAACTGGGATTGCTGCAGCACAAACCCAAAGCAGCCACTGTTGTCAGTCTCTGAATCCAAAACTGAGAGCACCCAGGACCAAAACGGGCCAAGGAGCACCCCAGTTCAGACCCCTGTGAAGGCTCCAGTGGTGTCTGGTAATTCCAGTTTGGACGAGAGCTTGTCCATGGCACCTTGTGCTATGAGCACTCCACTGCATCCTCCTAAGGAACCTGCTGCTTTTGAGGTGACAGAAGAAAGAACATCTGAAGATGTTCTGCAAGGAGATAGTGTGGTAGCTGGGGAGGGTGTAGAGAATGCAGAGGGTGCAGCAGGTGACATTAGTGACTCTGTGGTGGAAACCAGAGAACCTGCTGATGAGAGTGACCCAGTTGGGCAGCGTCTGTCAGAGACTGGTGCAGAAGGACCTGCAGAAGGTGACAGCTCTGTGGTGGCAGGGAGTCATGGTGTAGAACCAGCAGCTCCAGTAGAAGAGGAAATAAGTCAGAATGGACACCTGGAGGAGAAAGCTGAGGAGCTGGTTGAGAACAAACCTGAGAAAAATCAGATGGATGAGGTAGAAGGCAGTGGGGGTGGGGAAGGAGCAGCTGAGAACACAGAAGGGTCTTGCACTACTCAAGATACAGAGATGAAGGAGGAATTGGTGGAAGCTGAAATTGCAATGCCTGAAAATGCAGCCTTGGACAAAGAAGATGCTGTGGAAAGTAACGGTGTGGCTTCACCTCGAAAGCCAGAAGATGAGAGTTCGTTGGTGGTGCCCAACGAGAGCCCCAGCGGGATGCAGGCTCGCTGCACGTGGTCTCCATCTGCCTCACCTTCCACCAGCATCCTGAAGAGAGGGGTGAAGAGGCACCAAGAGGACGATTGCCTGTCACCTGCTAATAAGGTATTGCCCCATGATGGTGTGGTGGAGCTCACTGGGTTCATAACCAGGGTTTGTCTCAGTGTCTACAGGGTAGCAACACAGGGGGCTGTGTTTTTCCCTCCCAGCTGGTCTGAGTTCACCCTGTCCAAAACACTTCTCTCCCAAACCAGATTCGCCGGGTCTCTTTTGCCAACCCCATTTACCAAGAAGAGCTGGCTGATGACATCGACAGGAGGAGTCCTGTTGTCAGGCCCCATTCTTCACCTTCCTCCCGCAGCCTCAAAATTTTATCCAACCTTCAGGTAAAGGTGAGTCCTGTGCCCTGTGTGTCCCAGTTTTCACTGTCTGCAGGGCACATGTGATGTGGTCACTGCCAGAGAACCTGTCAGTGGAATGATGGCTGAAGAGGCTTTAGCCCAGCTCATTGTGTGACTGTGCTGTAGGGAGGTTAAATCTTACCATTAACCAAATTCCTACTATCCTGAGATCTTTTTTTTTTTTTTTTCCCTTTTTCCCTCTAGCACATTACCACTCCAACCAAAGGATTTCTGTCCCCTGGATCTCGTAACCATAAATTTAAGAGCTCAAAGAAATGTTTAGTAAGAAGTGCTTTCCTTTTTGTCTCTCTTCTATATTTTTTTCCCTTGTATTCACTTGTGACAGTTGATTTAATAATTTTTCTGTTACTCCAGATCACAGAAATGGCAAAAGAGCAGCTGCCTTGCCCCACAGAGTGTGTGTTCCCTCCCCTGGCCAACTGCAAGGTGCCCATTGATGTCATCTTGCCTCAGATCACATCCAACATCTGGTGAGTGCACCAGTGCTCTACAAGGTAGTGGTTTAATTCAGTCTGAAATCCATGGAATCAGATGTTCTGGTGTCTTGGAGACACTTTGATGTCAGAAAGGAGGGAAGTTGTCTCAAGGACTCACTGCTCAGCTGGTTTTTCTGACATGAGTTGTGGCAATTTGTCAGGATAAATCACAGAATCCTAAAGTTGGAAGGGACTTTCCAAGGTCACCCAGTGCCACTCCCTGCAGTGACAGGGACATCCTGCACTAGATGAGGTTGCTCAGAACCTCACCGAGCCTGGCCTTGGATTTCTCCAGGCAGTGATGGAGCCTCCACCACCTCTCTGGGCAACCCCGGGCCAGTGTCTCACCACTCCCATAGGGAAGAACTTCTTCCTCATGCCCTGCTCTAGTTTCAAACCACTGCCCAGGACAGATGTGCAGTGGGAGGTGCTCAGAGGGGTCTCTCCTAATGTTGGTTGCTCCTTGCCCTTCCACTGGTGTCAGGAGCTGGCTTTGGAGCCCCCATCTCTGCTGGCAGGAAGAGAAACTGCCCAAGCTGTGTTTCTGTAGGCACAACGTCCCATTAATTTAGATTTTTCTTTTTTTCTCCTGTACCTGTGAAGCATCATTCCTGTGAGAGCACTGTGAGCAGGGCAGAAAACACCTGAATTCTACCCTTATAAACGCTTTTTTTTTTTTCCTTATGGCAGTGCCAGAGGTTTAGGGCAGCTCATCCGGGCCAGGAACATCAAGACAGTGGGTGACCTGAGCGCTCTGACAGCAGCTGAGATAGAAACTCTGCCCATCCGCTCCCCCAAAGTTTCCAGCGTGAGGAAAGCTCTGAAAGGCTATCACGAGCAACAGGTAAAAATTGATTTTATCAACCCCAGAGGCCAGAACTGACATAATAAATCTCCAATGTCCAGCATAAATGGGGGGAATAGTGTGTTTTTTCACTATTGAGATGTGGTTTTTGCCTGTCAAAGGCAGGTGGGAATCCAAGGCAGGGCTGGGCCTGCAGGATTGCTGACAGGGGGATGACTGTATTTCTTACAGAAATACAGTTTAAAAATGCCCTGTGTGTAACCCTTTCTCCTCTTGTTCTCCCAAACCTTCAGGTCAAACTCCGAGGGTCTGAGGAAATGTCAGCACTTGAAGACGCAGAGAAGCCTCTCAGTAACTCAGAGGAGAAATCTCTTCCTGCAGAGGAAGAAAAAGTGGCAGCAGGTACCTCCAGGGTTGTCCCCACATGTCCCCTCCTGGCCCTTTGTTTCTTACTTTGGGTGCTGAGAGCTGCTGGTGGCAGGGTTGGTGGGTGGTGGAGGTGGTCACTGTGTGACAAAGCCATTGGTTTGAAGACCTCATTGTGTGTTTTGAGGCCAAGCTGCTGGCTTTCCCTAAATGAGCTGGTAAAATCCACATGGCTGTGGGCTCCGAGTGATGAATTCTGTGGGTTGTCCCCAGAGCTGTGTGGGCACTGCTGCCCTTCTGAGCACACACAGACCAGGAGCACAAAGTGGAGACACCCAGGCCTTGTCCTGGGTGGTGGGAGGGGTGGAGGGGGTGATTCCCATTTTCATTTTGGGTGCCTCGATTTTTATTTGAACTCTGTGCTTTTGTGGGGATTTTACCCCATGGTGCAGGCAGAGGAAGCTATGGCTCTTCAGCTGCTGTGTCCCTTGGAGCATTGCATTGACTTTAAAGAACCTGGGAGTGATGTCTCCTCAGGTGTCTGGATTCAGAGTTGGACTTCAATGGGGAGAGATGTCATTGTGTTAAAGAACAGCAGCACTGTTCCCAGAGAGGCTGTGGAGGCCCCCTCAATCCCTGGAGATGTTTAAGGCCAGGCTGGATGAGGCACTGAGCAACCTCCTCTAGTGGGAGGTGTCCCTGCCCATGGCAGGGGGGTTGGAACTAGATGATCTTGAAGGTCCCTTCCAACCTGAACCTATGATTTCTGTCTTGAGCTCTATGGTGTCTTCCAGACATGATGAAAGTCATCCTTAAAGTGGGGAAGGTGGAGCTCTGAGAGAGCCTTCCCTCAGCAGCTCATTTAGGGTGGGACAAATGCTTTGTAGAGGGTTTGAGTGTGTTACTTTGTGCTTGAGAAGCTGCTTGGATTGAAACTTCTGTGTCTCCTGCCATTGCCTTCCCTCCCAGATGTGCTGCAACCAGTCACCTCCAGTGCCACAGAGCCACCTGGGGACCTCCCTGCCCAGATCCAAGCTCTGGCTGCCCAGCTCACTGCACAAGATCTTCACAGCTACTCAGGGAGCCAACTGTTTGAGATGCAGGAGCAGCTGGTGGCCATGACCAACTGCATCCTGAAGAACCTGCGCTCCCGCTGGAGGTCACCACCCCACGACAGTTCTGATTAATTCCTTATTTCTGAGTAAGGAGGATTTTGTTACCACAGTTTCCCCCCCCCCTTTCCTTCACAACCTGCTTTTTCTTCCTGATGATTTAATCCTTAAACTGTGCATTTTGTACGATAGAAGATTTTTAAAAATAACTATATGAGCAGAATGTGGGGATTTTTCTTTCCCCCTCCCTTCTCTTTTTATTCTGATTGGTGGAGGGTCGCTGCTCCCCAGTGAGGTGTGAGCATCCTCTTGCTGTGCATTTCTTTCAGGCAGCGAAAGAAAACGTGGCTGAAGGTGCAATAGCAAGGACTGAACCCAAACCCACAGAAAAACTAGTTAAATTATAAATTATTTTGTTTGGTTTGTGTGTGATGTTTTGTTTTGTTTTGTTTTGTTTTCCCAAATCCCAAGTTCCTAAGTGTTCTTACTGCTGCTTCCTCTTGGGATTTGGGAAGAGACAGATCTCAGGGTGCTGCCAACCCCGTCCTGTCTCTGTTGTGTACCAAGAGAAACTCTGCTTCATTCCTCACAGCAGCCCCAGCCCTGCTGTCTGATGTCTATTTTTACATGTATTTTTGTAAGACTGGCACTGACAGAGGAGCAAAGACCTTCTCAGGCTCCTTCCCATGTGTTGGCAGCAGCTTTTCTGCAGAGAAGACTTTTTTTTCCTTGGGGGAAAAGGAGTGGATTCTTTGAGAACTTTGTATATTTCTGTACAGACCCGTGGCTGCAGCCCTTGGTTAGTAATTTATGATTTTGAGTTTTAATTTGCATGGAATGCATTTGTATATTCTCAGAGACCTGGGGAGGGACTTGTGGGCTTTGCTGGTGAGAGGGGATGTGTGTGTGTGTATATATTTATATATTTGAACACCAAAATTGCCCTTTATAGGAAGAAATTGGTGCAGGGAGGGTTTTAGAACTTACACATGGTCAAATAAACCAGCAAATAGTTTCCAGGATTGTTCATGTCCTTCTGCTGTGGTGGGTCTGGGGTTTTATTTATGCTCCTTTGATCTGGTGATCATTTAGGGTGGGACAAAGCTTGGCGTTGGGTGCTGAGGGGTGGGAGGTCACAGCTGCTGTGAGGGTGGAGCAGCTCCTCCATGAGAGATGTTCTAAATCCTGCCTGCCCTTGTACATCTCCTGTACAGGACCAAGAGGTATTTTGGGGCACCAAGGTCACTGCTGCCAACTCACCGCTGGGTTCTTCCCCTTTCTCAGTGATTTTTCTGAACAAAAACACTTCAATTGAGGGGCGAGTGCCATGGGCAGCCAGTGCAGAAACATCAGCTTTATTCAGTCGCTCACAGACAGGAACAGCTTTTGCCCCCAGGGGATGCAGGAGGAGCTCAGCAAGCGCAGGGAGAGGCTTTGGGGGTGTGGGGCTGGGTCTCCCCTCCCCAAACTAAACCTGGTTTCAGACACAGCCTAAACGTTGCTTATTTGGAGAAGTAAAGATCTTTTGATTTCACCCACAAAGTAGTGTCATGATGGGAGAATGGCTAACACGGGGTAGGCTCAATCTGAAGGGTTGTATTGCAGAGACACAGCTGGGACACAGCTAAACATTGGGATGAGGTGTTAAAAAGTTCCCAAATCCAGGCAATGTTGAACAAAAAAGACTTTTGGATACTGGAAGAAACCCAGTTGTCATGAGCAGTGCCCAGGACCGTGTTTACAACTCCCCTAAACATTTTGAGGGGGATGGTGTGTGTTGCTCTGCACTTCATTTTCTTTTCACCTCATGGTTCCTAAGGCAGGGAGAAGGCACTTGGGGAAACCCCAGCCCCTGATTTCCAAGGGTTGGGTGTTGGGAGGTGCCAGAGGAGAGGGTGGATCAGACGGCCTCCACGTAGTTGGCGGGCAGCATCCCTGTCTTGCCCGTTCTCTGCACGGTGCCGTACATCCAGCCCTCGTCAATGGCCTGCACGTTGACAATGGTGTCTCCATCTTTGAAGGACACCTCATCAGCATCTGCTGCCATGTAGTCGTACATGGCCCTGTAGGTCTTCTGCAGGGGAGAGGAAAATAAACAAGAGACAGCATTATATCCCTGCGGGCACTCAGGAGCTGAGAATTGGGTGTTATTCTCTTGTGTTTTGACACATTTCAGCATCTGTCTGATGTTTGAAATCTGCTTTTAGATCACAGAATGTTTCTGCTCGGTGACCAACCACCTGAGTGGGTGAATTACCCCCTGGTGGTCAGCCTCAGCACCTCCAGGCGTTACTTACCCCTGCGGTGGAGGGGTGTGAGGGGACAGAGGAGACGGTGGTTTGTTGGGTGGCGACTGAGGATGAGCGTTGCTGTGGTAACTCGATGGTTTTGGCGTGTTTGTAGCCCACTGGAAAGGAAAAGATAGGTTTGTTTAACACAGAACTGGGTTAGAGTAAGTAATGAAGATGGGAGACAGCCAGGAGGTGGGTCAAATCCACCTTTCACCTTCTGAAGGGAGAAGACTGGCTGAAGTGAGACACTGGAAGAAGTTGCCCAGAGAGGTTGTGGATGCCCTCTCCATTCCTGGAGGTGTTTAAGGCCAGGCTGGATGAGGCACTGAGAAACCTGGTGTGGTGGGAGGTGTCTCTGCCCGAGGCAAGGGGGGGTTGGAACTAGATGATTTTTAAGGTCCCTTCCAAGCCAAACCATTCTATGACCAATACACCTCAAATGCTGTATTTCTGTGCTTTATCATGGCTAATGGCAAATCAGAAGCAGGATCACCCTTCCCCAAGGGGCTGGGTCTGGTTTGTCCTCACACCTGAACTGATGTTATCCCCCTCCACGTCCCTGTACCTGTGGCCGTGGTGGTGAAGAAGCCGCCGGTGCCGTAGTAGGAGAGGTGCTGATCCACGCCGTCGGAGGGCTCAGAGCGCTCCTCCCCGCCGCTGAGGCTGAGTGCGCTGGCGGAGCGGGAGTGCTCTCGGCTGCGGCGCTGCGCTTGCACTGCGGGAGGAGCACGGACACAGATCAGGGCAAGGGTGCAAGGGGAGGAGTGGGGAAGATCCAGACCCACACACAGGGGTGGATAAACACACCCAGACACATTCCTCTGTGTGTGTGTGCACTGTAAATCAAAATCCAGCAAAATAGGTTCAAGGAGTTGGAGTGGTTCAGACTGGAGAAGGCTCAGTGGGGACTTCCCAATACCTGAAGGAAGGGGGCTACAGAAAGGCTGGGGGAGGACTTTTGAATAGGGTCCAGGAGGGCAGGACTAGGAGGAATGGATGCAAATTGGAAGAGAGAAGATTTAGACTGGAAAGAAGAAAGAAGTTCTTTACTGTGAGGGTGGTGAGACACTGGAAGAGGTTGCCCAGAGAGGTTGTGGATGCCCCCTCAATCCCTGGAGGTGTTTAAGGCCAGGCTGGATGAGGCACTGAGCAACCTGGTGTAGTGGGAGGTGTCCCTGCCCATGGCAGAGAGGGGGGAGGTTGGAACTAGATGATATTTAAGGTTCCTTCCTGCCCAAACCATTCTGTTCAAACTCTATGCATTGAGTAGAAATCTGACCCAGCTCAGAGAAGTGAGTCTTGTACTTCATGAGATTTCTATGAAGAAGCATGAGAATGAGTCAGAGGGGCTGTGTGATTATTCAGTGGCATTCTCAAGGGGTTTTTTTTTAACATATTCTAAGGACATTATGCCAAAGTTCTACTCCAAAAGGCAGAGTTATGTCCTTCTGTAACAGTCACAATGATTTTTATTTCTCCAGGTGCTTTCCCTTTACTGTTCACTCCTTCCACCATCATGATTCCACACCTTCCTGCACCCACCAACACAGAGCTGAGATGTGTTCCAACATCCTGGATGCATCTTTTTCTCAAAATATTAGCAGCAAAGGAGTTTAAAAAGAAAAAAAAAAAAGGTATTAAAAAACCCCTGGTTTTGAAATGAAGCAGAGGGGAGTGTTCAGAACAAACCTGAGATCATGTGCAGGCTTCTGGACTGAATGTTGTCCTCTGCGGGGTCGTAGTCAAAGACGGAGCCAGGGTTTGTGCGCCAGACACGGAGACCTGCGGGAGGAACGGGAGGAGTTTCAGCTCCAGAGAGTGTCAGAGGGTGAGCCACAGAGTCTGTCCCCATTACTCCCAGGCTATCAGAGAAGGCCCAGCTGTAGCTCCCACATTTGTCTCTCAAAGCTGTAGCACAGGGAGTGTTTGACTGACTTAGCCCAGCTGCTGTACAGTGAAAGGCTTTCTCCAAAGATGATGTTAAAAACACAAATAAGGTTGATGCTGTGTCCCCTTCTACAGCAGTGAGGAACAGGACAGAGCCTGTGCCATTGCTCACACCTTTGCAAGTGATTGTTCCTGTGGGGTGCCTCACACTGAGAGGAGTTTCATAAGAACCTAATGGAACCATCACCTCCAGGTACCTGCAAGTCCTGGCTGAGGTTAAATAAAGTACGTGGTGTCACAGCTGGGCCCCACTCACCCGTGAGGTTCTCCTGGTCCTGGTCCACGCGCTTCCGCTCCATCTCCACCACGCGGCGCTGGATGCCGCGGTAGCTGATGTCGCTGAAGTCCTGCATGTTTTTCTTCACACGCTCCGTGATGGGGTCGGTGACCACGGGGGTGAAGCTGCCTTTGCTTTTCTCAAAATCCTCGTGGTATTTCACCTGCAGTTTGGAGTGAAAAAGTCTGTTCCAGCAGCTTAAACTGACTTTTATCAGGTGAACCTAAACACATTGCACTCAAAGGGCTGGAGTTGGGTTTCTTCAGCTTGGTGAAAAGAAGGCTCAAGGAGGACCTCAGAGTATTTTATCAATATCTGAAGGGGGCTACAGAAAGGCTCTGGTAGGACTTTTTAATATGTGATGGGAGGATTAGAAATAATGGATGTAAACTGGAAGGGGGTAGATTCAGGCTAGAAATAAGAAAGAAATTCTTTACAGTGAGTGAAACACTGGAACAGGTTGTGCAGAGAGGTTGTGGATGCCCCCTCTCTGGAGGTGTTTAAGGCCAGGCTGGATGAGGCACTGAGCAGCCTGATCTAGTGGGAGGTGTCCCTGCCTATGGCAGGGGGTTGAAACTCTATGATCTTGAAGGCTTCTTCCAACCCCAACCATTCTATGATTCTCTGCTCTCTGCTCTGCCTTTCTCCACCCCAATGAGCAATGACTGAGTCTCCTGGTCTTTGCTGCAGTCACTGTTGTCTGTAGCATTTAAGAATTTGGGTCACATTTTCCCGGAGCTGCTGCCCCAGGAATGTCCCAGCACAAAGGTTTTTTTATGGAAATCCCTCACCAGGTTCAAAATGTAGCCACAAGGAGGTGTCTTACTGTTGAGATGTGCTTCTGGGTCTCTCGGACACGCCGCATCTCAGGGGTGTCCAGCACGTAGGCAGCTCTGCCCTGCACCTGCTTCCGGAAACTGTCTGAGTAAAGGACCTGGTGGAGGAGAAAAGAAGGTGAGAGTGGGTGGGCATCAATCCCTCTGGTGTGTGGAGGAGAGCATGGGTGGTGCCTCCCGAACCCAGCAGAGACAGGGAAACCCCAAGGCAGCAGCCACCCCGCTGGTGAGTGCCCATCAGAGTGCAAATCAGGGCTCCTCAAAGCTGAGCCAGGGCCAGCTTTGGACTTGACCCCAAACTTTCATTTCCTCAACCAGAACAAGTTCCTTACATTTTCTAACCAGGTAACAAGAGGTAGAAGTCATACAGTAGTAACCAAAGGAAGAAGCAAGTATTTGATTTGATTTTAGCTCAGTTATTTCATAGCCCCCCACACAGAAGAGCTGTTACTATGAGTGAGGACTTCAGGGACTGAAATGTGACTTTTGGGCATGTTTTTGACTCCCTGTCTGAGGAGAACCCACCGAGCTGATGTTCTCCTGGTTGCGTTTGGCTCTCTCCATCTCTGGTGTCAGTGGCGTGGGTGTCCCTTTGGCCAGCTGCTCCTTGTACAGAACCTGCAGGTACAGAAAGGTGTCCCTCAGGCACTCAGAACATGCTGCTACTGGGTGAACATCTCCTCATCACTGCCAGGGAGGAAAGATCTTGGGAAATAAAGCAGCTGAAGAGTTATTGGCTGGAGGAGAAGGGATAAATAGGCAAAAAAACAAGTAAGAAGAGCAGGAAAATGAAGAGAGTGAGGCCACACAAGAAGAGGAGGTTATTTTGAAGAGGAGGTGGGTTGTGTCTTCTCTCAATACCGAGCTGAGCTGCTCCTGGTTGCGTTTGACTCTCTCCATCTCGGGGGTGACCGGGGTGGGGGTCGCCTTCCCTAAACCTTCTCTGTATGTAACCTACAGAGCACAGAGTAACCCAAAAATCACAAAGTCCCAGGAGACAAACTGCTGTGTTACTGGGTTTAGAGCAAACACCATCCGTTACCAAAGAAAAGAAACCACAAAAAAGGTCAGAGTAAATGAAATTTTAAAAAAATAAATAAAAAAAACCACATTAAGAAGTTAAGTGACAAAAAACCTTTAAAGAGATGATATCTTCAAGTTTGAGGAAAAACATTAGAGGGTTAAATAAAAGCAGGCAGGTGTAAGTTATTTTAAAAAAAACCCATAGTCTCAGCATCTCCCCCTCAGCCCCGCAGGCAGTACCGAGCTGAGCTGCTCCTGGTTGCGCCGGACTCGCTCCATCTCGGGGGTGAGCGGGGTGGGGGTGGCTCTCCCCAAGTTCTCTCGGTACCAAACCTGTGGGGGGGACACAAGATGCTGCCACCACCTCAAAACCCCACCCCCAAATCCAACAGAAATCACCACTTTGGGATTGCATTCTGATAAAAGTGGCAACTGATCTCCAGAGGCAGCAGCACACAAAAGCCAAAGAGCTGCTGCAGTGAGGAAGGCAAGGAAAATAAGAGTGGAAGAAACAATTGTTATTTTTTTGGTTAACAAAGAAGGGCTCTATCCAGCTCCAGGTAAACCAGAGCATGGGGAAAGTGCCTCCTGAGCTAGTTAAGAAGTTTTACCCACAGTTCTATCTGTATTTGCAAGAATTTGTGAAGGTTTTTTGTGAGGGTGAAAGAGGTTTTGTCACCACACAGGCTTTGGGCAGCCAAATGGAGGCCAGGTGTCCACCAGGACCCTTCCTCAAAGCTCCTGCTGATGCCTCACCCAGGGCAGGACCTTCCACCTGCCCTTGTGTCACTCTGTCACCTCCCCTGGGACAGAGGTTTTGCTGAGGCTGATGGAGCTGAGTTTCTTTACTTGTTGATAAAGTCAAGCACCTCTGACTTGTTGAGAAAGTCAAACACTTCTGACTTCTTGATAAAGTCAAGCACCCCTGACTTGTTGATAAAGTCCAACACCCCTGAAACAGCCATCAGGAGGAGATGAAGGTGAGAATCTTCAGCCCAAGCTCTGCAGAGTGTCTGGATAGAGCCCACAGTCCCACCCCCCAGGCACAGAAAGGCTCAGAGAGTTAACACTGAGGTCATTTCATTTTAGAAGAGGAGTGATTAATTGGCAGAAATGAGTATTTCTAGGTTTTTTTTTAAATTAAAACCAACTCTTCCAGTAGGTGGTTAGGCTGTTATGTTATTAAATGAGAAGCACAAAGGGAGAAAAGAGCAGAGTGTGTTTGTGAGGTACCGAGCTAATGATCTCTTGATTGCGTTTGACTCGCTCCATCTCTGGAGTGATGGGAGTTGGGGTCACTTTCCCCAAGTTTTCTTTGTACAAAACCTACAGGATACAAGGGAGTATCCAAATGTCATTAAAAACACACCACCAAGAAAACAACCCAAAAGCAAGCCAACGCACAGCAAAGCTTTCAAACCATGACAGGGAGCATTAGCTCTGGGGCACAACAAAATGGCCCCTGTGTGGAACCAGAGCCAGGTGGAAGCATGACAAGAGTGAGCAAGTGAAAAGAAACAAGGAAGCAAAGACACATTATCCATCAAAAGAAAATTCAAACCTATTTCTAGTAAAAAACCCAGCTTCAGCCAGTGTTAAAGAACAGAAGGCACCAGGCCTGGGCTGTGAGTAGGGAAGGTAGGAGGTTTAGGGCAGACTGGGGGTTGTAAAAGTTAGAAAGCAGATTCCTGAACTGCTGCTGTCAGGTTAAAGGTGTGAGTGAGAGCTTGAGAAACCAGATTCCTGTCAGAAATACCGAGCTAATGATTTCTTGGTTGCGTTTGACTCGTTCCATCTCAGGGGTGATGGGGGTGGGGGTGGCCTTCCCTATGTTTTCTTTGTACAACACCTGGAGACAGGAGAAAGGAGTCAAAGAAGCAGCTGTAGAATGAAAAGCCAACTGGAGACTCACCTGGGGCTCTTGCTTTGCTCAGGGCATAACTATTATTCTCGTATTTTTAGTTAAAGAAGGAACTTAGCAAAGTTCTACTGGAAAAGCAGGGTATGAAACACTGGCTTTTCAACTGCAGGATCACTCAGCACGAATAATTTAAGTTCTACATAAAGAAGACCACAAAAATACCATCTTTAGGGGCTAAGGTGGGTATGAATACAGAAATTTACTTTTTTATAAAAGAAAAAACCACGTCAGCACTGCAGAGAAAACGAGGAGAGGGTGTTAAGTGTTTTTAGGGTTAGAATATGGCATTAAAATCACTCTTTAAACACAATAAAAACAAGTTAATGCCCCCAGAGTAAAACTCATCAAGAAGAATCTAAGTGAGCTGCCTTAGGGGTTACTTTAGAACCAGTGTTACAACATCCAGCATTAAATCTGTTAAAATGTTCATTTAAATAGAGTTAAAGGGAATTTTTTTTGTTTTTTCTTAGCCAAGTACCGAGCTACAGATCTCTTGGTTGCGTTTGACCCGCTCCATCTCAGGAGTGACTGGGGTGGGGGTCCCCATCCCCACACTCTCCTTGTATAACACCTGCACAGGAACAAGAGGCACCCAAAAAAACCATCATCACAACTTAGGGAGAATGAACACCCCACAGCAAAGCAGATCTTTGAGGATGTCAGAGCTCAGGCTGCTCTGATCTGCCCCAAAAACCTCCCCCTGGAAGCCAGGAGGCCTGGAGCAACTCAGGAGCAGCTGGAGGGTTTATGGATTTGTTTTAGTGGCAGCAAATCCTCACCCCAAATACATTTTCCTAGTAAAAAGCAGCTTTTTGGCTAGCACTGAAGTCAGCCAAAAAGTCAAATCCTCCCTCTTGTAGGTCAACGGTGATAAAACAGGAAATCAAGAGGATTTTTTAAGAAAAGGAAACAACCACAAACCACACATCAAAGGAAAAGGAAGTTGGAACAGGAAGCAAAATGGTTAAAAATATTTAGGATAATATAAATAACTACATTCAAGAAGAAGGAGTAGGTCAGTAACACAGGGAAAGAGAGTGAAGAAGAAAGGATGGTTTTATAAGATTATGTGGATGGAAGAAGGGGAATTGCTCATTTTCAGCAAAGGTTAAAGAGTTGAGTTTCAGTGGAGTTAAAAGGGAAAACTCCTTCTGCTCCACAAAATACCGAGCTAATGTGTTCTTGGTTGCGTTTGACCCTCTCCACCTCGGGAGTGACAGGAATGGGGGTCCCTGTCCCCAGCTCCTCCTTGTACATCACCTGTGGGGGGACACGAGTTAAAGGCAGGGAAGGGAGAAGGAGAGAACAGACCCAGTGTCCAGGTCACCCCCAGCTAAGGCTTGGAATAGAAAAGTTAAAAACACTGTAAAGACTCCTGGCAGAAAGCTGGAATAAATCCCCATTTGCTTCTCGGGAGCTGCAGAGCAAGAGCAGATGGTTGAAGACCTCCTTAAGGCAGGAAATGTCAAATACAGCACAAAAGGATCAAAGAAAGCACAGGAACCACCTCTGTTTCGTTTTCCCACCCCACAAACATCCCAGCAGGTTCCACTCACTCCTGTTAGTGCACTCTTACACCTTCCCCCACCTTTGTCTAGTGCTGAAAGGTTTAGTTTTTGAGGTGTAAATTCAGTAAGATCAGTTTGAAAGGCCACCACTCAGAGCAAACCAAGGATTGTCATGATTAACAGAAAGAAAAATATGGTCTTTTTGAAGAATAAATTAAAAAAAAAAATCAGATTCAAAAGAAAGGTGGAATTAAAAGTTTCTATTAAGAGGATGTAAAGAAAAAAAGAAGCAAGAAAGTCAGTACTAATTATTGAAGGAAAAAAACCTCACAGGGGTCAGGAGATTATTTTCTGTGTAAGTTGATTACAAGGAGACCAAGAATTTTTCTGGGTCTGTGTTAAAAGTATTTTAAAATTGATTAAAAGGGAAATTTCTGCTTTGAAATGACAAAAATACCGAGCTAAAGTTCTCTTGGTTGCGTTTGACTCTCTCCATCTCGGGAGTGATGGGAGTCGGGGTCCCTGTCCCCACGTCCTCCTTGTACAACACCTGTGGGGTGACACAGCACCATCAGACACAGAGCAAGGAACAAGCAAACAACAGGAACACTCTGTCTGCTGGAACATGGGAGGTGTTTTTCTGAGCTGCCTTGATTTAAAACATCCTTTAAAATAGTTTTAAAAACCCAAACACTAGTTTAGAACTCTGAAGATAATTAATATTCCAGTGTGGCTTCTACCAGAACACCACAACTCCCTCCTGAATCCATTCAGTGCCTCTCAAGGTAAACATTTAAAATTGGTGTGCACTCAGAAGATTCAAACTTGAGTCCCTGATCCCTGAAGGACCTTCCTGAAGGTTTGTTCCACACACAAACAGAGCTCAGACAAGAGCCATCCATTCCTGGAGTGAAATGCTGTTCATTGTCCAGAGTTTAGCATCAAAAAAAATCAACCTGGTAATTCCAGGCAGGACACAGAGACACTATAAAAGGCAGACAATGAAGAAATCAGTTCTCTACCATTCAGCCACCCCATAAACACCACCACAGGTCACCTCAACAGGGGAGCCTTCCACAGGTTGGGGTCAGGCAGTGAAAAGTTTAGTTTTTATATGTGGTAAAACCAGGGAAAAACCAAGAGCCAGGGACTGAAGTGATTAACAAAAGGAAAAGCAGGAACTAAAGAAGGAAAAAACACGTTCAGAGTCTTGGGAACACAGAATCTAAAAGTCATTAGAAGATGGAATTCAAAAAAAGGAAAGTCAGTACCAATTACCAAGGGAAAAAAAATCTCACAGGGACCAGGAGATTATTCTTTATGTAAGTTGATTATAGAGGACCTTAAATTTTTCAGGGTCTGTGTTAAAAATATTTTTAAATTGATTAAAAGGGAATTTTCTGCTTTTTCAAACAGCAAAGATACCGAGCTAAAGTTTTCTTGATTGCGTTTGACTCTCTCCATCTCAGGAGTGATGGGAGTTGGGGTCCCTGTCCCCACGTCCTCCTTGTACAACACCTACACAGGGGGTTAAAAGAAGTTAAGAAGAAAAAAAAAAAGCCCTGCAGCTGATGGAAGTAACACACTGCATTTCTACCCCCACTGAATATACTGGAAAGCAGGAAAAATTAGAAAGTAGGAACCAGTTAATAATTGGGAAAAACTCAGGTGAAATCCTCTGAGGGACAAACACTGCACCTCAAGTCTTAAGGAAGGTGTCAACAGAATCATAAAGTGTTAGAGGGATGGAATTAAACAATTAAAAAACACAGTCCTTTTTTAAAAAATGCAAAATCCCTTAAGCTTCACCAAATAAAAAAAAAAAAGCAGCTTTAAAAATTAAAGGACATGAAGTATGAAGCATTAAAGCAAATCTCGGGAGAAAAAGGTATGTAAAATTAAGTAACTGACCAAAAAAAGGAATGTTTCTAAGTTAATTGGAGAGAGTAGAAAATGTACAAGCATTAAATAGTTACAGGGGACTTTTTTTTTTTCTGAAATGATCAAAAAAAGTACCGAGCTACAGATCTCTTGGTTGCGTTTGACCCTCTCCATCTCAGGAGTGAGGGCCACTGGGGTGCCCAGCCCCAGCCCCTCCTTGTACAACACCTGCACAGCCAAGGGGGAGGTGGAAATACAGGACAGGAAGGAAAGGAAGGAGAAAGGCAGGGAGGAGAGAGAGAGAAGACAAGGAATTTAATACACTGAAACCACAAAGTGGGAAATAGAGAGTTTTGTCAGCCTTGTTCAAAGGCTAGGAGGAAAAATATCTAAATAAATCACAGTCATAGATGACCCCAGAAAGTAAAAAAGTATAAAAAGTCTTTAAAGATTTAAAAAATCTACAACTTCTTCTGAACTGCCCTACTAAGCTCAAGTCATGATTGAAATTCCTATCAGTCACATGAGAATTGGGCCAAAGTGAGTCAAAATGAGTCCTAATCTCTAAATAACACAAGTGTAGAACAAAATTATGACACAGCAGGGACTTGATTGGAAGGTCTGGAGTAGAAACAATTGGGATAGAACTTCATTACTGCAGGATTTCCTCCTTATAGCTGTAATATTTGTCATTTTTCTTACTGCAGGGACATGGGGATGCCACCCAGATTTCCTTAGAAAGACAAATAGAATACAAAGAATACATCCAGCAGGGCAAAGCCAAGGGACAAGGAAAGCCACACTGCTGGTGTCACATGGCCCTGCTGCAGGAAGGGTTAGGAGCTCAGCTCTCAGTCTGTGGGGTCTGAGCTCTGTTAAAAGGATCAGCTTTGTTAATGAGGAAGAGGATGAGATCACTCAGACTAACATGATTTCATTAGGAATTTAAAAATAAGGTGCTGCTTCACTGCTTGAAGGAAATGAGGTTAAAATCTCCCAGCTGGAACAATTCCAGAGAAGTTAGACGGAGGGGAAAAAATAAAATTCAAGGATTTTTAGTGATTTGATTAAGAAAGGGCTGCTCAAAGTTTATCAAGGAACTGAAAAAAAAAAAAAAGATTTATAGGGAGAGGTTAAAAGGATTTGATTTGCATTGGAAGCAGGAGGTTTGTTTTGTTCAGCAGTACCGAGCTGATGTTCTCTTGATTGCGTTTGACTCGCTCCATCTCTGGAGTGACCGGGGTGGGGGTGCCAGTCCCTAAGCCCTCTTTGTACATCACCTGTGAGGTACAAGAAAGTTTCCACAAAAAAAAATATATAAAAAAAGCACTCAACACAGGCAAAAAATCAGCCAGTCTGACTGTTGGGTGAGTCAGGTTTAGCATTAGGATCACTTTTCAATTAATTTCACACTTGTTCTAGAGGCAAATATTAAGGGATGTGGCTGATTGCTCTGTAAATATCTCACTACAGAAACAAGAAGATCAAGGGGTTAAGATTAAACAACCATGGAGAGAAAAACCATGTTAATGTCACAGCTTACTTCCAGTCAGGATTCTTAAAAGAAATGCAGGTAAAGTTGTAAAAGGCCAAAAAAAAAAGTTAAAGCACAAAAAGGTGGGATATGTGGGAGTTAAAAATATTGGCGGGGAAAGGCAGGATGAGGGTGAGACTCAAAACCACTGAAGAAACCACATTATGTGTTAGGAAGTTACACCAAAAGAAGTTGTTATAATTATTATTTTGGTTTTTAAATACCGAGCTAATGTGTTCTTGATTGCGTTTGACTCTCTCTATTTCTGGAGTGAGAGGTGTTGGGATCCCTGTCCCTACGTCCTCTTTGTACAACACCTGCAGAACACAAGCACCCAGCAAGGTGAGGAGATCCAACTCCTTCCACAAATACAGCACAGTTGGAGAATTCACTTGGCTGGTTTACAGGTAAAAATCATCTGATGTGATACAAAAATTAGTGCACAGTTTCTTTTACTCATTGGGCACATTTTTAAGTGCAGTCACCAGCTCACTGTCAACACCAAGCTGCTTGAACCCACCCAGGTCAAGTGAATATTTCATTACAGGAGGAAAAAGTGCAAATATTCTGCTGTTCCAGCATGAAAAGTCAGGATCTTCTTCTTAACACTATTATATTTCCAAAACTAAAATGTAATTTTTCAGGCAGTTCACATTTCTGAAGGATTTTTATAAGGATAACAAACACCAAACTTTCTATAGACATGTTTGACATGAAAAGAGCTGTGGCTCAATCTCTTTTGGACCTCTGTGAATATTTTTTTGAACTTTTATTAGTTTTATGTCTCTAGCAATAAAAAACATTGAATTTAAGGTGTCGTATCATTAAACTTAATTAAAATGGCATTATTTCATTTTAAAACTGGCATTTTTTATGAAAGGCGCTGCACAAGAGATGATTCATCATGTAAAATCACACGACAATGGTGGTTCTTGTATGTAGGAAAATGCTTGCAACATAAAGAGCTTAAAAAAAAAAAAATCCACTGGCTTGTGTTAATGAAAGAATGAAAAAAAAATAAAAATAAAGCACTCTCAGCAAGGGTGAACAAATTAGGCAAAAGATTTCTGGTTCTGTGTTTAGAAAAGATGCCAGAAGTGATACAGAAGGAAGGGGGTGGCTGCCCCTTCCTCAGGCATCTGAACTTGCTGCTGCTGCTGCTGCTCAGAGGGATTTGAGAGATCCATTTTGAACACAAAACACCCACAAACACCAAAGTTTGGAGCTTTAGCTCTACATGAGTAGAAAGGTAAAGAGCAAACATGAGCCATTACCGAGCTGATGTGCTTCTGCGTCTCCTTCACACGCTTCACCTCGGGGAGGTCAGGAATTGGGGTTCCTTTCCCAATGCTCTCCTTGTACTTAATCTAGAAAGATGAAGAAAAAGAATATATAAGGACTTAAATCATAAATGCAGCTGAGGCAGGTATGAGTAAGAAGCTCCATGAGTAAAGAGACAGAGGTCTCCTCAGTGACAGGACAACAGGCAATGGCCACATGTTAGGAAAAAAAAAACACAACAAAATTCCATCTGAACACAGAAAAACAACTTTGTTACCACAAGAGTGGTCAGATCCTGGGACAGGCTCTGCCCAGAGAGGTTGTGGAGTCTCCATCCTTCAAGACACTCAAAACTCAACTGAACACAGGCCTGGGCAGCCTGCTCTGGATGGTCCTACCCAAGCACCAAGGCTGGAGGAGGTGATCTCAAGTGGATCCTTCAAATTTAAATCATTCTTTGATTCTATGCTAAATAAACTGTGTTTGGGGTGAAATTAAAAATTATGGCAAAAGCTTTCATGTTTTAGAAATGGACTGTGAGTAACAAATTGAATGTTAATCATTAGAAAGATTAAAGATTATTGTTTCAGAATAGGAACAAGAATAGGAAAAACTCTTAGAAAGTAGTCCTCCACTGTTAGCAACAATTAAAGAAATAAGTGGGGTAAAAGAAAAAAATATTATTTCAAGTTGAATTAGCACTGGTAGAGTATTAAAAAGAAATTCTTTTTATACCGAGCTAATTGCATCCTGGGTTCGTTTAACTCTCTGCATCTCTGGTGTCTTTTCAATAGTAGTTCCAGTCCCAATATCTTCTTTATATAAAATCTTAATATTTAGAATGAAGACAAGAAGGTTAAGCAACAAAACACAGCATTATTTATTTTGGAGAGTGAATACAGGCTGGTGAGAGTGGTTTGTACACAGCAGTGCAGGAGGAAAGGCAACATGGAGGATTATCTCCAGTAACTGCCTTCTCTGGGCTGTCTCCATCCTGCTCCACTTGTGCAAAAAAGGGGTTGATCATTCCTATTTGTATGGAATTTTACTGGCATTTCATGGCAACACATGAAAAGATTTTCAAATTGGGCAGACAAGTAATTTTTCAGCCAAAGACACTTGCAAAGCAACAAAGAGAGACTCCATGAGTGGTAATGGGCCATAACAAAGGTGGATCCCAGTGCAGCAGAGACTGACTGTGTCACCACATCACAGCCACAAATGTGAGAGTGCAAGCAGGGCACTCCTCAAAAAAATAGCAGATAAAGGGAAGCAAAAACCAGCTAAATCTGCTAAGAACGTGGCTTGGTGTGAAAAAGATCTCATATACATTTAAGCAGACCAAGAATGTGAGCACCTGCCAGAGAAGAGTCAAAAAAAGTTACTTGATTAAACAAAAGAGCCATACCGAGCTGAAGTTCTTCTGGTTTTCTTTCACACGTAGCATTTCTGGGGTGTCCTGCACGACTGTGACTTTGCCTTTGCTGTTCTGTAGGTCCCACTGATACTGAAGCTGTTGAAAAAGTTCAAGTAAAAGGTCAAATGTTGACTCTGCACCATAAACACTCACTGAGTTTTCTTTGAAAATGAGAAAAAGAAGATTTTCAAGTACACCTTAACAGGAGACCATCTGAACATCACTGTTAGTGACATAAAGATGTACCATGGCTATGAGTAATCTCATTTAAATTAGCAATGGGGATCCCTAATGAGAACCATTGAAAGATCCTGGAAGTTGAGCTTTTCTTTATGATTTTTCTGTGATTCCAAGATTTGGGAGTGTTTATTATTTCTATACATACTGTGCTAAAGTTCTTCTGATTCTCCCGGACTCTTTGCATTTCTGGTGTGTCCACTACAGGCACATAGTATGGCATGGTCCTTTCTGCATCTTCCTTATATTTTTTCTGACAGAAAACACAAAATACACTCCATTAATGTAAAAAGCAGTAATAATCCATCTGGCATTACTTACTCTTGTATAATGCCCATCTTTATGGGCACTACTCCGTCTGGGATAAATTCAGATTATGCCTCTGTATAAGGTTTATTTTAAACATGAGGTTATTAAGGAGCCAGAAAATGAAGTTAAATCCACTTGGAACAAAATTAGCTTTGATACTGGAAAAGAAATAGAAATTATCTGTTTGTTTTACAGTATCAAAATCATTTAATTTCAGTATTGAAATGGAATTTCAGAGGAAGAGATGCCACGTCACATCTCTAGAGATTTGGGGTTTTGGTGCATCTCCTGAAAGTTTTTAGATGCTCCAAACTAAACACTCAGGATTCCCACATTAGCAATGATTGAATCATCTCTCTGCAGAACCATTACCTGGCTGGAAAGGTTCTTGACCTGCTGGGCATGAATGATCTCTGGTGTGTCAACCACACTGGTGTAGTTGGCCTTCTCCATTTCTGCCAGCTGCTTGTACTTGATCTGTTGGGCAAAGCTCATGTTTAGGTGCTTAGAACTCAGCAACAGTTTTTGGGTTTAATCAGAAAAAAAACTGTTGACAAATTTTCTTTTTGAAAAGAAATCTGATATTTCAGGAGGCATCTGCACCAACCTGGCTAGCAATGTCAGTGGCATTCTTTGCTCTCACAAAATCTGGTGTCTCCAAAGCCAGTTCTGTCAGACCTTTTCCTTTGATTTCCAAGTCCAAGGCCTTCTTGTACTCTTTCTGCAGACAAGGACAGCAAACAGATACTCTGTCAATGTGAATGCAATGCCCTTGGCAACTTCAGATGGTTTCAGGGATACTACTGGTACAAACTTAGGATGAATCACCTGAATGATGTCACTAAATTATATACTTTATGACTTAAATCTAGAAAGCCAAGAGCCCTACTGCAGCAGTAAATGGAGCACATGACAGGCTGCTGTATTAAAGTCACTCTTCCAGAGCAGAATGACCAGTTCATAGCACAGCCATAAGCATTTACCATTTAGAGGCCATTGCATCCATTCAGGTATTTTCCAAATAGCTTCTGACATACCTCATTCAGGATCTGAGTTGCATTCTTTGCTCTTAACATGTCTGGAGTCTCCTCTAGAGCTGTTAGTCCTTTCCCTTTGACACCTTCCTCCAGATCCTTCCTGTACTCTTTCTGTGGAAGAAAGAAGAGGCCAACTGCAAAACCATACTAAAGAGAGCTCTAGACTTGGCAACTTTTGTTACAAAAATTTCAAGAAAAAAACAAGAACAAGAAAGAATAAGAAGAAAAAAAAAAGAACAAGAAAGAAGAAGAAGAAAAAAATTCCAAAAGCTCCAAAAGAAAGAAGAATGTGCTTTTTTTTTTTAAAAAAAAAAAAAAAAGAAAAACAGCATTGAATAGGGGTGGCTATACAAGAACTACTGCAACAGCATCCAGTGTAGTAATTATTGTGGAACAGTTAGGCTGACGGATGTCAGAAAGGGGCAGAGTAAATATAAATAAAGTTAAAAATTAGATCATGACAAAAATATGAAAACATGCTTAATGTGAATGGTTAGGAAAAAGGGAGTGGTGAAGAAGAAAGGCTGCTGAGGAATCTTAGTGGAATTATTTCACTTGACAGAGGAAAAAAAAAAGCACAGAGTAACTGCTACCTCGCTTGCTATTTTGGTTGCATATTTGGCATGTAATAAGGATGGTGTAGTCTCCAGGCCAGTAAGGTTCCTGCCCTTAATGGACTCTTCAAAGTCCTTCTTATATTCTTTCTAATGAGAGCAAGAAGAAAAAGAAGAAGAAAACAAAAGAAAAAAAAAAAGGCAAAAAAGCAAAATATTTATCACATTATTTTTAGTTTTATGAAAAACTTCTGGGAGGGTGGAGCAGTGGTTTGACATTGATGTCACAAGACAATCTGCTGCAGTCAATGCTGTGGGCACCTGAAGGAAAAAATCCTGCTCCTACTGAAGCCCATGAAATATGAGAAGAAGGTGCCTTTTTTCCCCCCACTTTTCTACTTATTTATATATGCAGAGATTACATTCGATGGATTCACTCAAACAGAACAACTTACTGCCTTACACAACTGATTTTCAGCATGTTATAAGCTTTAAACTGTGATAGAACAAGATCACACTTCACAGTAAGAAAGAAGAACTGGTTGAGGAAAAAGACAGGTCAGTGAAGAACATATGATAGTGGAGACAAAGTGGAAATAAAAGGGGTCCTCAAAAAGAGAGGTTGAAAGTGAAAAGAATAACCAGGGCACTTTTTATGAACTATTATAAATGACATAAAATAAAGTTTTTAAAATTTTTCAGACTATTTTAGCTATACCTCACTCTGCATGAGCTGAGACTCCTTTGCAGTGAGGTATGTTGGGGTTTCAAAGTCCAACATGGGTTTTCCTTTTTCCTTCTCGTATTTCTCCTTGTATTTCACCTAGAGAGAAAAGGAAAAAAAAGTTACTCTCCTAAATAACCAAGGAACCAATTCATTGAGTGGTATGTGCCTACTTTGGTCAATAGATCAGCAATAAAAAGTGAACATCTAATACTGTTTACACTCTTGAAATCCATATTATTGTCCATAAAATGTGAAACCAAAGCAATTTTGGATGCCGAAGAAGGGCAGAGCTCTCCTTTGTTTCAGTTGAGACTACAATGGATGTAACAGTTGAAAACACACTGTCAGCTCCAACCCTATTTTAATTTCCAGTTTCTGGGGTTACCAGATCCGTTTTTCTACAGACAAAATCACCTTGATGAATGCATTATAGCATGTAGAGAGATCCTTGTACAACAGCTCTAATCTTCACTCTAGAACAAAGAAATCTGGCAGATCCTTCATGTGTTCTAATCTTTAAAAAGTGAAAATATTTCTTAGTGGTTTGTCTGCTCAGGGGTGGAGTGTTTAGAATTTTGAGAGAGTTATGTGTTGGATAGGATGGTATCAGTGAGGGGGGTTAATGAGGAACACACAACCAACTTACGTGGCTCTGGAGTTCTGATGCCTCCCTGAGATGAACCTGTTCAAGATTATCTGGCACCACAAGGTAGTGACCCTTACTCTTCTCATATTGCTTCTTGTACTGGTACTGAAGGGAAGGTGTCAAAAATCATCTCAATCAAAAAAAATTATCCCTCAGCAAATTTACTTCTTAGGTCCAATCAAAGCAACACTTCAGTGGAACATCAAAGAGAAATTAGAAATACAAAAAGTGAAGCAAAATCAAGAAGTTTAACTCCAAGAAGGTTAACCAAGAAGTTTAACACCAAGATGTTTAACTAGTATCAGACATGGTTTTTAAAGATGGGGATGAACAAGAAATGTTGGGGGTTGCAAGAAAGATTTTTTTCAAATCCAGGATTAAAAAAAAAAAAAAGAAGAAGGAAAAAGAAAACACAGTGGGTACATGAAAAGGCTGCACAAGGCAATGATGATTTTTCTTTTTTCTCAGAAAAATGATCAATTATTTGTTAGGAAAAATCCTGTACATCTGCAACAGGAGGATGTTAAATATAAATATGAAATTAAAAAAAAAAAGGACAAACCAAAACATTTTTAATATAGGAATCAGTAAAGAAAAGTGAAAAAAAGAAGAAGAAAATGGTGTCTGTTAGTGTAAAGGAATCAGTTAAATCAAGAATCAATCCACCAAAAATTACTAGAGGATTTAAAATATTAGCAGTTCTACAGCTAATAAAGGGTTCACTTCCTGGAGGAAAATGTGTCAGAGCTGCCAGTTAACTAGGAAGTCAGCATTAGAGAGAAGAGGAAGAGATCACTACCAGGTGAGGTCCATCAACAACCACAGAGGGAGGAATTGTTACAGGAATAGTTAGCAGAGATTGATTCAGGATGGAATCAATCATGTGGATGTGGGGTAGACAAGGAGCTTACAGCACTGGCGAGCTGGCTGGTGCTCAGCACATGGTTCATGATCAGTGACTCAGACATGTCCGTCACAGGCTTATGAAGTTTCTTTAAATCTGCCTTGTATTTCACCTGTGAATGAAAAAGGGCAAACAGCATCAGAAAGGAGATATCTGGCAAAATCTGTGACATCAAATGTGTTAGAAACACACGGAAGGGCTTGGCTAAACAAATGTCAAAGTTCATTTCTCCCAGGGAGAAGCAGGAACGAGCGTACCTCACTAGCCATGTTGTGAGCATCCTTCAAGGTCTTGTAGATTTTAGCCTCCTTCAAGTCATACTTTGGCTTTTTGCCCTTCTCTTTGGCAAAATTTTCCTTGTATTTCACCTAAATGAAAAAAAATAAGCAGGTATTAAAAGCGTTCTGGAGCACTCATTGGGATGCAGAAGGTAGAGAGACCCTACTTCAGTGCTGATGGCAAAGCAGAAGAATGAGCACGTGGTGACCTGAAGGCACCCGCTGGAACAAAGGCTGTTTTAGAGATGGAAAGAAGACAGGTTCTTGTATTTAAAAAAAAGCCACTTGGGCTTTTTCCCTCAGTGCATGAGTGACATTTCCTTGCCAACATAACAGATGTAGTCAAGAGAAGTATGTTGACAAAACACAGCTGAATTCTGAGTCTCATAGACTTTTTCACTTGATGGAAACTCTGCACAGACAAAAACCACCCCATTTTGCAGAGTGCAAAAAACTGACCCAAGTTTGAAGAGTATTTAAAAGAACTTCTTAGCGAAACAGGAGCTTTACAAACTACCTAAAGGCTCTCAAGCAGTGAAGATGGCAACATATCAAATAGTTTTATCCATACTGTTCTAAAAGTACATGTTCTTTGTGTATCAGATGAAGAAGGTTGTTAATGACCACAAAGAGATTAAGCAAGAGGCTTAGTATAACTCCCAAACCAGATCCAGGCTGAAGGCAGAGAAATGTTGACAACAATAAGAGTTTAGTCAAATACTTAATCAGGGCCTGACCTGCCTCATCCCACTGCTGCAGGTGAAGTCTTAATTCCTCACATTTTCTTGTAAATCCACAAAATGGATGGTTCAAGTAAGAATATTTTTATTTTATTACCTTTTTTTTTGCTATCAAAAGTGCATCAAACTGTTTCTGAAGAGTCAACAAAGAGTGCAAGAAAAATTCTAAGTACTAAAGATAAAGTTCTTGTCCATGCAGCACCGTATGGTCCATGCAAACCATGGCAACATTCAGCTAAAACACAGTGAAACAGGCAAATCCCCAAATTCTATAGCTGTTGGAGGAAAAAATATTGAAACCTCACAAAAGCTCCAGCCAAGCAGAAGTAGAGTGAAATCTAGTTGTGCAGGCCATGCGTTCTATGATGAAGAGCAGAGCATCATGCAAGAGAGTTCATTTTAAAGCCCAAAAGAGATGCTACAGGAAGATGTATGCAAACTTAAAAGCAAGCATGCCAAGCAGGGAGATGAAATTTAACTGAAAAAAGGCAATTGGGTAAGCAAACAGGGCATAATGCTTTACAAAGAAGTTAATACAAAGAAATGGCTAAAAAAATAGAACATGCCAACTATTTTTTACTCCCTTCATGCCTCTATAATAGTTAATTTTCTCTGAGGAATCTCATCAAAGCATGTTTGTAAGATTAAGAGAATGCGCTGATACTGAAGAAACTGAGACGGAAAGGAGGATCTCATCACTGAGTGCAATTCTTCGTTCCCTGGTAGTTCAACTGTTCTGTTTAGGAGTCCTTGGATCTTCTGAAAAGATTCTTGTTTTTCCCAGCAAAGACAGTGGTTGACACTGAATCATGCGACAGTGACATGCAGCAGAGGTGGAAAAACTATAATCCCCCTTTTTTTCATTTGGAAATACAGGTAAAAAACTGAAATGGCACAGATCAAAACGTCACACTTCAAAACCTGTTCTGCAGCTTTTGCTTCTGTTTTCAAAGGTTCTGAGATGGCAAGAAATACAAGAAACTCTGACATCCATCATTCCAGAGTGTGTTCCTCAGGGGCTATTTCCATCATACACAGCACTTCCATGATGCCACTCCAGCATAATATAAAGAAGAGTTTAAATGAAGTTTAAATAGAAGTTTAAATTTGAGTATGAAGAGTTAAAAGGAAGTTGTAGTGAGAATGGAAAGCAGAGGGTCTGCCTGTTCACTAAAAATTACTATCTTGGCTTGGTCATACACACACACTTCTGTTTTATACACAGTTTCAGGAATGCCAACTCAAGTTTTTATGTTCAGTTCTGGGGGTGAAAAAGATTAATTTTCGCCTTGGAATCCTCCATTAAAACCATTTCTGCTGCAGCACCAGTCTGAAGGGCCTGGTACCATTTCAGATGGTATTTCTGATTCCCCATCAGCAGAATTCCCATGTGCACATCCAAACGAGCAGACTCACAAATGTTGCCACCTTCAAGCCCTGAGACACACCACCAGTGCAAGTAAACCCTCAGTCAGCATGGAATCATCCAGTAATATACAAGCAAGAGATGGATGCACAACAGCAGCATTCCCAGATGTGTGGCTGAGAAGGACCTTACATGGCTACTGAGCATGTTGGCTTTCTTAAAGGTTCTCATCCAGGGTGTATCATAAGATGCAGCTCCGTGCCCTCTCTGCTGTTTGAGGTATCCTGCCTACAATGCGTAGCAAGAAAGCAAGGTCACAACTTCAAAAAGTTACAGGGTAAAAGCAGGAAGGGAAGAACCAAGTTGATCTGAGGACCTGAGGGAAAATTCTTAGTAAACCAGCGAGTGTGTGCACCAGACTGACTGGAGGTTGTCACTGTTGTATTAAAGGAAGCAAGCTTTTATTAACAGAGTATATTCCCTTCAAATTAGAAGATTCTTTTTAAGGCACAAAGTAGAAAGTGGTTGAAAGAAACCAAATGTCCATCACAGAAGTGATGGGTAATAAGAGTTGGGGAAAAGGCTGCTTCTTTTAAAGCAAATACCCAGAAAAGATTAAAAAAGTAAAAGAAAATGGCTGATGCTTCAGCTTTAGTATTTAAAAGCTCTTGTCATGGCATGATTTTAAGAAGATTCTATACATACCTTCATTTTGTAAGTCAGTAAAAAAATTTACTAAAAATCTTTAGTGCAAGAGAATTATGTTTGCATGCAAGTGCCTATTTTAATTTAACATCTTCAAAACACACCCCACAAGTGAAGAAGAAATGTATTTGTGTCCAGTCTACCCAGACAGGTATGAGAGTTCCCAGGCTTTTAAAAATAATTTCTAATTACAACAATCCTTAATTTTTAGGCAACTCTTCTCTGTAAACCATCAGTTTGCTTGTGGAAGTAATGACTGTTCTCACTTTTAATCTTCAGTGCATGAGGATTTATCCAATGAAATAACTGTGTTTTGCAAGAAGCCAGCTGCATTCTCTACACATCAACTGCTTTCAGCATTAAAAGAATGAATACACTTGTAAGGGTCAGAGAGATTCAGGTACCTGTAAATTCCCATGTTTTAACTTTCCACAGTCCACAGAAGTTCAAACTGGACATTGCAGAATGAATTATAAATTATTGTTTCAAGAATATGGAAACATAGAAAGATTTAAAATATAACAGAAGGGTTAAAGCAAGTATTAGAAAAGAAGACAAATAAAATACAGAGGAACTACATCTCCCATCTCCCTACTTCTATTAATCCTCTCTCTAGCCAGCATGGAGAGGTTGCTTCTGCTTCCACTGAAACAGTGTCTGGGCATAACTGTTTGAGGGAAAGTGACCCAACTGGGCACATCTGACATCACTGCAAACAGTATCAGACTCTCATATCAATGTTTCTTTATCAAAGAAATACCTTGTGCTGAGATCTAACAGTTTCCCTTCAAAACGTTCCTTTATCTCCTATTCTAGAAATTATTTCAGTTATAATATTACTCCATAAGATAACGTCATGTCTGATTTATCTCTCTGCTTCAAAATTTCACCAACTTCATTATTACCTGGCTCGTTAGCTTGGACACCTCCTTTGCCAGCTCAATATCTGGACGTCCCAACATGGTTACACCAATACCAGCTTCTCCTCGCTTCTTGTATTCGATCTAATCAAGAAACAAACACAGGATTTAGCAGTGATGACACTCCCTTTCAATTATTTTACTGACATTGTTTTAAATAGTGAAATTACTGATGAAGAATTATATAAAAGATTTAAAAACCTACTCACATCACTAATTAACTTGGCAGCCTGAGTTGCTTTCTTGATGTCGGGCCGGTCAGCGATGGGGGTGTAGTGGAGCTTTGACTTGGCGTCTTTCTTGTACTCAATCTAATCCAGAAAAACAGACACAGGAGAGAAAATCTCTGAGGTGTGTTCATGAGGAATATACCTGGTAAGTCACAGCAGCACCACCAAAAAAATGTCCAAGATTTAAAAAAATATAATCTCACAAGGAATGGGCTTGGGAATCTATTTTGCAACATGACTACAAGTAGAGTAATACTCAAGAGTAATTCCACTTGCAGTGGAAGGGGAGAAAAAAATTACTGTGATTGGTACTAGATTGCTTTAATGTGATTAAATAGAAATATGATTTTCAATGAAATCCTTTATCTTAATCTAACTTCATAATTTTATAATCTAGGTTGGAAGAGACCTTCCAGACCATCGAGTCTAACCATCAGCCCAACTCTGCCAAGCCTCACACCTGGACAGGGACTTGAACCCTTGCCCCTCAGATTAGGAGTCTGATTCTCTCCCAGCTGAGCTACAAACCCAGGGCTTTACCACATATTAAGATCAATAATCAGCCACTGGTTAATGCTGAACTTGGTTTCAATCATGATGAGTAAGTTTAAGTGTTCATTTCAACATCTACGTGTGTGCACTATGTATATGCTCCCAAGTAATAAAAATACAGAAAATGCCTAAAAAAATATATAAGTACTCTCTCACATAGTGGTCATGCAATCTAGAACATGCAAAAGTAAAGAAGAGGAAAAAAACCTCATGTAAAATGGCAAAATTACATCAGTGACAGAAAGCTTATCTGAAGAAAAGAGGAAGCAAACTCACCGTGCTCTGGTTTTTAGCCACTTCCATGGCGTGTTTCACTTCAGGAGGCTCCAGCATGACAGAATAATTAGACTTTCCTTTCTCCTTCACAAACTTCTTTTTATAGTTTGTCTGTTAAGAGCAAAAAGAGCCATGTGGGATTGTTTGGTTTCACATGGAGGTAAATGCCACTAGAATTTGAAAATAATCTCATTAAAATTATTTAAAGAGATAAACTGCACTCCAGCCTCTCACTTTTCTCCAGAGTGTCTCAAAAAAAACATATTTAGCTCTTTGTTAAAGTCTCCTTCTGGCAGGAATTAATCTTCTCTGGCTCCCTGGGCATTTGGTCATTGAGACCCTAAATGTCCTGCACATGTCCTAAAACATGCAACAGCCTCATCAGGTATTGGCAGCAGGGAATAACCTCACAGAAATCAATCATTGGTGACCCACCTCACTGACATGCTTGGTCACTTCCTTCACATGAGCAGTGTCCCTTGTCTCAGGCAGAGTGGTGTAAGAGCCATGTGGAAGCTGCTTCTTGCTGTGTTCTTTGTATTTATTCTGAAAGCACAGGATAAAAATGGGTAAAAACCAGCATTGCAAGGTCCACATCCCCATTCCCCTCAGTATTAAAAGGATGTACTAAAAACCAGTTGCATGTTTTACCTCAGATACAAGAGAGCTGACATTCTTTGCCAGGAGGATCTGAGGCGTGTCTGGAACAACATGGTATGTTCCTCGAGCTTTGTTGTGCTTCTCTTTGTATTTTATCTGTCATGAAGAGAAAATTTCATTTTAAGCAATATGGATCATCTTTTGCAGCAGTTCACAAAGTAATTCTGCTAGTGCAGAAGTTTGCAGCAAATCCCATTATTTTGATGTTTTCCTAGATAATCCATTTCAGTTTTCATTCCTATGGCTCTCATTTGGAATTTTATTTCCAGTTATTTCAATAGAGGAGTTTATGTAGTAAGTCCAGATCTAGCAAAACAAAACCAGAGAGTGTCCAAGTACTTACATCACTTGCCAAGATGGCATTATTTAAGGCCAACACTGTGTTTTTATCATCTGTGACAGAGAGTTTGCAACCCTTCAGGAACTCCCGGTCCAGTTTGTATTCGTACTGCAGGAAGAAAAAAAAAAGAAAAAAAAATCAAAGAGAAAGGAAGAGAGTCTCAAATCTTCTCTAATATTTGTTTCTGAGTACAAGAGATGTGAGGAAAGGGAGTATTGGGCTGTTCTGATTTTCTTACATCACTCTGCTGCAGAGATGACTTGGCTGCTTGAACAAAGTCAGGTCTGTCAGCAATCCAGTGCCAGTGAGCCTTGGCTGCCTCGTATTTCTTCTTATAATCCAGCTGTTCAGAGCAAAACAACAAGAAAAAATTAAATTAATTGGAAGTTTTGTACTTTACTCAAAACACTCAGGCAGCTGCAAACTCTATCAAGTTCAATCTGTACCAGTTAAAGGGAGAAGAGGTAAGAAAGTGCATCTACATCAGACTAGACCTGTCCCCTGAGTCATATAAACTCCAGGGGGAGCCCATTTACTTCAGTTCTCCACTTCTGGTTGATGAAAGGAATACAAATGACTGGAAAGATGGTGTAATTTTGAAGGAGAGTGCTTTCAGTTCCCTGCCAATTGAAGTGTGTGTTGGTCTTACTAGTAACAGCAGAAGAGCTTCCCATGAAACACACACTTTGTCTACAAGAACATCATCACAGAGAATTTCTGGGACAGATATGTCTGCCAGAAAAAAAGAGGGGAACCAGAAGAATAAATCTGTGACATATAAAAAACCTCAAGGACAACTTGCAAGAGTGAGCACTCTGGTATAGAATAAATTAATATTTATTTTATTCAAGCAGCAGGAGATTTAGAAGCAATGTCCAAACATAAAAAAACTCAGTGGAAACCAAACCAAGTCTGGTGGTTTCCACTGCCAGGCCCAAAGAGTAGCCAGAGTGAAATTAAAACACTGAACTCACGTTGCTGTTCAGCTTGTAAACGTGTCTTGGAGTCTTTATGTGAACTGAATCTGCTACCACGGTGCAGTTTGATTTGTTCCTCTCGTACATTTCTTTGTATTTCAGCTAAAGACAAACAGACAAGATGTTTATAGAAATAGCATCAGCACCAGCTAAAGCATCCCAATACAAAACTTTGTAATGTTGAAAATTGCCCCTGCCGAGATAAAATCTTAACAGAAGAAGAAATTATATCAGTAGAACTTGGTTACAACAGTCTGCCTGAAAAGCTTCATGAGCAGCTCTGACCATGACAGACCAAGATTTAACGACAATCTACATGGGAACAGTAACTCTGCCTCATTCTAGTTTTTTGCACCTAACTAAAAAAAATTTACAATAGGCAAATTCAACCCTTTCTGAAAATTACTTTACAGAATCTCAAATTTAACACACAGTTTAGAAGTGTAAAACTACAGTTCCCAGCTCAGCTCTGGAGACCTGTCTTTCAGGGATTCATGTTATTATGGGTAATATGATTGTTTTTCCTCCTAGATGTTCTCATTATGAAGATAATGTATAGAGCATCTGAATTAATTTCACACTACTCATTCTCACAGCACCATTGCAGAAGTGCTAAGATCCTTGTTTTATTTATGAATATCTAAAGAACAATACACAGGTAAGAGAAAAAGCCTGGAGTTGGAAGATGAATTAGGAACAGGGCTCCCAAACCCTGTGATATTATTCTCTCCTATTCATCTTCCTTCCTCTCTCCTCTACCATATTTAGTTTAGATCAAAGTATTTACCTCACATCCTTAGAGTATCAGCCAAGGATAATTTACTTACATCACTTATTCTGTCCTTGACCTTGCGCACGTGCAGCAGCATGGGTGTGTCATGGATTGTAGTGTAGCCTTTAGGCTTTGCTTTGTTATACTCCAACTTGTAAATGATCTGAAGAGAACAATGAAAGGTTATATTATCTCTCTGCATCATTAGTGTCATTCAAAAAAACCTCAAGATAAGAAATGTTGCTTAATAGACTATTGGAAATGCCATATTCTTAATTATCAGACTTCTAAGGTCAGGACTGTGGGTGGAAGAGCCCTCAGCAGGGACCACACTTACATCACTGATCTGTTTGTTGACCTTTGTAGTCCTTAAGTACTCTGGAGTATCCAACACAGTAGTGTATTTGCCTTTCTTCTTTTCATAGTCCTTTTTGTACTGAACCTGGTGATGGGGTAAGAGCTTGTGTTACTCACTCAAACCAAGTTTATATTAACACATAAAATCACTAAATCTTTCCACCAAAGCCAACCAAAGCAGAACATGCACAAAGAGCTAAACTTTTCAAAGCCCTTATTTATCCATCTATTTGTATGGTTAATTTTACATTCATTTCACTGAGTGTAAAAGTTTCACTTCTAAGCTAAATCTCCAAGGCTGAGCTAAAAAAAAGAAACCTTGGCAGATCAGTGACTTTTAAAATCTATAGCTGGCCACTAGCTCCTTTTTAAATATTCATCAAATCAAGCGAAATATCAGAGAGCAGAGAAACACCTACTGAACATACCACAGTATCAGGCAATTTAAAAGGCTTTGTTAGTAGCATTTGTATCTCAATAATTTCTTTCTTAAAGATCATCTTGCTCTACCCAGGACCTATTCTCAAAGAATAGTGGAAAAAGTGTCTACCAAGGATGAGAAATCCTTGCAGACAGCCTGGGGCAGATGGAGAGGATTAGAATGTGCATCTAAAAAAGAACTCCCATGCTCTATCTTGCATCAGAGTATAAACCCATGCTTTGGAAGCAGGACTATGACAGACAAAATATAAGAAATGATGTACAAACAACAAATGACACAAATTCAATGGAGAGGAACATGCAAGTTAGGCAGAGGGCTGGGGTTTTTTCTTCAAACATACTCCAACTTACCCACAAAGGGTTTTTAATGAGATAATAAGTACCCATGCATAAAACATACAAAAATGTCTAGTGAAATCCTTCAGTATCTTATTACTAAAGGATTTTATTAATTACACTAACAGTTACAAAGCACATCCCTCTCTCTCTCATGTAACTGTGTCCTCCTGTTGCATTTCCAGTTTATCATTTAAATGTTATGTGCTGTTGTCACATGGCACAGTCAGGAATCACTTTTATCATTGAAAAGAACAAGGTTGCTGCAAGCAGCTGTGATTTCAGAGCAGAAATAAATACATGTAAGTTATTTAATAAGCCACATTTTCATCCAACCAGTACAACCTAACTATATACACATAGAAATGAAGGCAGAAGATGGCAAATGGATTCTTCACAACATCTGTGTCATTATGGGCTTTCTTTTACAGCTCAATATGTTAGGTTGCTCATTTTGTATGAACAAAAAATAGATGAATCAGACTGACTTTCTACCTTCTGATTCTTTTTAAAATTGGCAAATGAAGACAAGGACTTCTTAAAATAAATTATACTATTTGCCTGCATGGGGACTGCTTTGCTGGCCTTGCTTAAAAGCAGAAGGCAGAGAAAGAGACTGATGAAAGCACAATTTACTACAGACCCATCCACCTCTGTCTCTTCAAAGAGTACTCAGGAGTGAGATATGACTCTTTTCTAGGCCAAATTTGACACCATTCTCAGGCCAAGTAGTCAATAATTGCTGCAATATATGTGAAATATCATATGGAAGTCTATCTAAAAATTATTTCTAATGAAAGGAGAAAACAGAGGCAAAATCAGCTGAAACCAAGTGAAGTCCAAGTTGCAGTAAGCATGATTCCATGTATTCTGTTCCTAAAATTTTCTTATCAAAGCCAGCATCAAGCACATTGAAAAGAGCCTGGAGAGGGGTACCCATAGAAATAGAGGGACTTCCCAAGCATGGAATATTAGAAGCCCAAGCAGCTAATTGGTATATATCATGTCTCCTATAGCAGCAGTTCTTCGTATTACCTGGCTCCATAAGTATGTGTTGTAGAGTGCTGTCAGTATATCTGGTCTCAAAATTTCATTACATCCTTGTTGCAGGAGCATCTTGGCAAGGGATTTATATTGTCTCTGTTCATGCAAATGGCAACGAAGCACAGAAGAGATATATGAACACCATAAACAACACCACAGCTCTAGATCCCAGGCACTTGGAGAGTGGAGAGATTTAGGCAAGGTATGTACTCATTCAGATGTGCATACAACTTCCATCTGCGTCACTGCCAAGAGTATCTACTAACAGATTTACTTACAGTCCCATTAAGGAAATGGAGAAAATATTTTCTGGGAGAAAAGAGTGAACCATAGACTAAGGCAAGGCTCACAAAAGTCAAATATGTCACTTGAATAATGACTAAGAAGATATTTGTGAAGGTCATTAGGAGAGAGGTTATAAAGGAAATACATGATACACCATGTATTTTTTAAAACCTTCCCAATGACTTTCAGGGGCAGCAGATTCCCGATGCCAAGTGATGCACAATATATGAAAGTACATACAGTAGTCATGAGCTCACTCAAAAAGTGATTATCCTTTTTGGGTGGCAAAACAGAGACTTTGTGATGAAATGAAGTGAAACATCAACCAGACCAGTGGTGAAACTCATGACACTGGCAGCCAGAGACACGTCACACAGACGGAGGAGCTGGGAGTGACCAGGCACCTTCCAGAAGCTCTGGCTTCTGCTCCCACAGTACCTGACTGCTCAGTGTGGTCCCCCACTTGGCCAGGAGGTGCTTAGGATCATCCACAATAACGCTGTACCTATCTTTGAGCTTCTCATAGGCAGCTTTATATAATTTCTGCTCAGAATGGCATAATACAGCATTACAAATTAAAAGAGAGTGAAGACACAAAAGGGATCACAGTTCTAACCACTGGAACCTCTGTACAGGGAATTACATAAAGGCTGGGATTGAAGTTCAGACCCATAAGAGAAACATATTAAGAAAAATAGAGAGGGAAAATATTTCCAAATAACATATACATTTCTAAATTTCCTCTGGAAAGCCTAATCTACAGTTTCAGGGTGTCTATATTCTGTCCTGGCTGTTTCATGACTGACTTCCTTCATGAAAAACAACTGCAGAAGCAACTTTTCATGGAACTCAGTTCTTGCTTTGAGTACAAAGAGAACACAATGAAGTACAAAAGCTACAGTCTCATCAGATGTTTTGTAAGCAAAACCTATAATCCCTCACCATAAAACCCATCACTTACATAACAGAAGATATTTAGGCAAGTTCAATTCAATACATGGACCCCCCATTGCTAAAATCTGTCTCATTTATGTTTCTTTCATTTAATTTTTCTTATCTTTCTACTGAACAATAAAAAGTCTGACAACTAATAATCCTGTGTAACAAATTCTGGTCCACAAGGGCCAGAACTTCACTTTGTAGGTCCTGTAAGCCTGTACTGTCCTGGTCTCAGACAGAGAATCAGAGGAACTTTGTCATTCGTGATTTTTTTAAAACATCTTTAAGCCTGAATATATTTTGACTTCATAAGGAAGATCAGCCTTCAACTCACTACTTACTAATTGAGAAGACTTCACCACTCACCGCATTTATCAGCTGAGTTGCATATTTATAATGCTCATTAATTGGAGAGTCAGCTACATACTTAAAGTGGGACTTGGTCTTCTCAAATGTCTCCTTGTACTTACACTAAAAAAAGAAAACCACAAAAAAAATTCGCAGTGTTAATCCAAAGAAGAGCAAGGCAATGAAAATACATAACTACAGAAACAACCTGCAGCAAAACCATGGTAGAATTATTGCCTAGGTGCCTTTAACATCTCTAGAAAATAAAAATAATTGCAAAAATAGTAGTTTGCAGGATGGATCTATCACTTCAAGAAAGCAATGGAAATTTCAAATCTTTATAATTTCTAAGTTAGAAAAATTACCATGGAGATGAAACTTTGTAGGGAGCAGAGGAAGACATGAAATATCATTTTACCTCTGTAGTCTCCTGCACAACTGGAATGTTAGATGCTACATATTAAGCTCTACCATGAGACATTCAGGGCAGAATTTGATTTTCCTGTGAAAAATTTATCTAAAACATAAGCAAGTGGCAAAAAAAAGCATTTAGTAACAATTCCTCCTGCTGTACTTACCCCGCTGTAGAGCACCTTGTTCTGTTCTGCCAGAGCAAAAGTGGGAGTATCCCATGCATAACAGCCAATGCCCCTCAGCCAGGACAGGTCTTCCTTGTATTTAACCTTCAGAAAAGAAGTAAAAACATTCAGTTTTAAGCAGCACCAAGTGGTACGTTAGAGTTACTCAAACATTTTAAACGGACTCAGATTATTCACATCCCTGATCTGTCATTAGTTCTTGGAGTCCCTGTAGGAATTAAAAAACATTCACTCTTGCACAATTAAGGGGTTTCTGTATATGTACAGATATGTACAGTTGAAGGTTGCTAAAGGCTTAAGAAGCAAATCTAAGCAAATGCAACCAACACTAATATTATTCTATTAATTTTAAAAGGAGATGAACTGCAATTTTAGCCACCTGACTGGACTAGATGATCTCTTGAGGTCCCTTCCAATCCCTGATATTCTGTGATTCTGGGATTTGCTCTTTCATTTTCCATACCCACCAGGGGAAAGGGCAAATCCCTGTAAAAACTTCAGCTGCCTTCCCTTCCTCAAGAAACAGGATTTGTTTTTCGATTTGGAAACCTCCTTACAACATTCAGCCTCTCACATGCAGGAAGGATTTGAACTCACATCACTAATAGCATCTGTGACGACGCGATGATGGAAATGCTCGGGCCGGTCGGGGATGGATCTCCAGATTCCCAGCTGATTCATGTAGTTTTCCTTGTATTTCACCTACAAAGAAAATTGAAGAATGAAGTAGAAGAGTTTGAAAAGAGTTTGAGCTCTTACATTACAGTTTTAAGACATTTCTTTTTGTAACATCAAAACTAAATGAGTGGAAGTGAGATTGATTTGCACTCATCACAATAATATCCCAGTGAGGGAAAGAGGTGATGAACAACAGTGCTGATCATATTTTTTCTAATTATTTCACACACTTAAACAGAATGACAGCATAAATGGCACGTCCTAGGTGATTAAATAACAAATTAGGAATGAAAATGTGGGATACATACACTGCTAATGTCATCGGTGACCTTTCGATGATAGACAATGTCCAAAGCATCTTTCACTGTGTGGTACTTGCCCTTGGTATTCTCAAAGGTTTCTTTGTAGCGTAACTGGTGAGAAAAGTAACAGATAAAAAAAATTATTACATTTATTGCTCAGGAAATGGTTTAGTTACATTTCCTACCTCTTAGGAATGGCACCCAGAGATCTGTTCCCATCCAACATTCTAATGCAACCTCTGAGGAATTTTAAGAAGCTGCAATTACCTACAACCAACTACAATTTCATCAAGACCTGCAGTGAGATGAAAACATGGGATAGGAAGTTCTTTATCTTCAGCACAGTGAGAAATTAAAATTAATTATAACAAATGGGAAAAAAATCCTACAGTGACATCACACAAAAACACAACCTCTGTACTAGGAAATGGAAATGTAGATGCAAATAGTGTGCTGTAGTTCATGACACACACTGAGAAACCCTTTGCTTCTTCCTCATTGATCCTTTTCCTTTTTTTTTTTTTTTTTTTTTGCAAAAAATCCAAGAAAAAGCAACAGTGAAAGTATCTGTGGACTACATACATCACTGGCATTCAGGTAGGCTCTCTTGGCTCTGATCAAGACCGGTGTGTCAGCAATAGGCGTGTATTTGTCCTTCATCTTCTCGTACTGGGTTTTATACTTTTTCTAAGAGGGACAGAAGAAAAAGGGAAATGTTATACCTTTAACCTCAGAAGTAATCTGGTACCCTGTGAACACCCAGGGGTGTTACATCAAGTGCCTAAAGTCATTCTTGCAAAGCACTTCTATCAGAACTAAGGGAAGCAAGCTCAGCTGCTCAGCTCTTTCCAGGTCTTCCAGTTAATGTACCTCTGAGATTCTGCAAACAGACACTTAAACCCAGGCATCTTATAAAACATTAAAACGTATTTTAAAAGTGTTCTCTTTCACCATAATTTATAAAGGAAAAGCGGAACTTAACCAAAACAGACAGGAAGCTATATGAATGATAAACAGATTCAAACCTTGAAACTATCCCTGAAGTTAGAAATAAAGCTTCTAAACAGTTCAGCATAACCCAAAAAATCCCAAATCTTACCTCACTGACCATGTCCTTCATCTGCCTAGCATGTGTAAAGGCTGGAGTCCGACCATCAGCATGATGATGGGGTCTCTCTTTGGTAGCAAGTTCCACATACAAGTACTGCAGTAAGAAGAAACAAACAAAAAAAAAATCTCTATTTCAGTAAGTTCTAGTTTATCTCTCTGAAAAATGTCTGTAAATGCACAATGTCTGCATACCCACATAACATACCCCAAGAAGAAAGAACCCTTCCTTTCCTCTTCCATACTATCCCAGTTCATCTATCTAGCACTATTCCTGACATTCCATATCTGCCCACAAACCACCAAAGTCAAGCACATGTGACATCACTGACTTCTCTGCCCCACACTCAGACCAAGCTGTAGATAAAAGCATTCACAAGGTCTCTTTTCCTCTGGTGACTGTCTTCATTTTTGTTTAGCAAATTTACAAATCTCACAAAATTTGTAACCAGTAACTCAGATCATGAATTACCAGACGAATACAGATGGATAAAAAATATTCAATCTTCTGACTGAGTTTCAGAGAATTTGAAGAGAACCACAGCAGGGTTCAGTGTTCTCAAATGGACAAAGCTGAGCATGTCCATTACAGAGACACAGTCAACATGAGAATGCATAAATTCACAGTCATTTAAAAATTAACAACAATTATTTTAATCATCCTCTCTAGGAATCCTACACAGCCTGGAAAGATTTTGCTGCATTTTAAGAGTGTATTAAAAGGAATCTCCTGATTGTTCTTTGATCAGTACAAATTTGTCACCTGGCTCTGTATTTTTTGTCCTTCCTTGGCTCTTAAGAAGTCAGGTGTATCAAGGACAGAAGTGTATTTGGTCTTCAGCTCCTTGCCTGCAGCTCTGTAAACCAGCTGGAAAAAAAAAAAGGTCCAGGAATTATTTCTTCTGTTGCAGATGTTCATTTGGACACAAACAGTTCTGTAGTTACAACATCTCATGCATTTCTGAGGGTCTGAGTTTAATTAATAATTTGGAACTTACTTCACTCAGATGGGTTTTTAATTCCTGAACTGCTCTGTATCCAGGAGTATCCAGCACCACTTTGTATTTAGGCAACATCTTCTTTGCAGTATCAGTGTAGACATAATTAGACTGTAAAAAGGAAGGCAATACTACTTTTATTTATGAAGCTTTTATTATTCTTAGTAGTAAAGAAAATTTTATAATGTAACTTAACAGTGCTTTGAAACAACCAACTAGCTGTATGGCAAGGAATTCTGTCCTAAGACTTGACACATTTCCATGTACTTAATTTCCTGGAAATACATAGCATGCATGTAAATAAATCAATTGTTGTGATAGTTGGCTCTCAGAAGAAAAGCCTTACCCAAAGCTTACGCAGATGACGAGCACGGACCATATCAGGAGTGTCATACAGGAAGCAGCCCAAGCCCTGCAACCACTTCAGATCCTCTTTGTATTTATTCTAGGAGGCAAGCAGAAAAAGAATACTCAAAGTTAACTCTCAGGATAATTTCATTAGAAAGTCCTTAAACACAGTGACCAAGCATTTATCTATTGCAGAAGAGAATGCAAGTGAAAGAAGCCAAATTCTACTTTCAGTATGAAAGTATTAGGCCAGTTGTATCCAAATAGCAGGTGAGATAACAGAGGTTTCTTACATCACTTGTGATGTCCCCAACGTAGCGGCAGTGCAACACCTGAGGAGTGTATGGCAAGGAAATCAAGTGTCCCTGCAGCTTAAAGAAATCTGACTTGTAGATCAGCTGAAAGACAAAGAAAAAACACCACATCACACATTTGGTCATGCTGAATGTTCTGAATCTCTCCTGGTTTTTCTGTCAGGGAGACACATACATCACTGACAGCCTCCTGGGTTGCTCTGACTTGACGGATCTCTGGTGTGTCCGGGGTGGTGTGAATCTTGTCCTTGTTCTTGTGGTACGTTGCCCGATACATCCTCTGTGCCAAAGGAGACAGCAGTTGACATGTTAGTAACTTAAAGGGACAAGCAGCTTGGCAGAGAGCAAGTACTTCTCTTTTAGAGCCAGAATTTTGGCAGGCATTGCTCAACCACCAGAGAAGAGGGAGCAAATGTACCATTTTCTAACCAAACACTTGCCACAACTTGCTTTTGACAGTAGCATGATTCATGGCACATGAGTGACTCTAATCCCACAGAAATGTAAATCCATATGTTTACCTTTCATCCTACTAAAGGCAATGATCAAATGAGTAAGTACATACATGAAAAACCAAAACCAACTGAGACTCATTGCCCTACAGATGCAATAATTTCTGTGGAACTTAAGTCCAGCAAGGTTGAAGATTAGGTTGAAACTGAGTTTACATTATAATAACAGTTTGCAGGATTACAGAAAGTCAGAAGCTTAAAAAAGACAAACAGCCCAGATCCAAGACTGGACCAATGATCCTTTGTCTTTTTTTGGTGGATATTGGTCTAAAACACTCTGAAAAGCCTTCAAGAACCTTCCCAGTCAATACACTCTCATCACTCATGGTCTGGGCAGCACAGATACAACTGAAACCAAGCACATGTATTTGCTGTACCTCATTAATGACTTGATTCACTTTCTTCACGTTTTCAAATCCAACATCTTTGGGACTCAGAGTATAGCCCTTTGCTTTCATGTGTTCATAAGCTTCTTTGTACTTCAGCTACAGGGTGGAAAAAGGAATAAAACCATACAGAAACTTGATTTGATTGTGATTCTACTTACACAGTAGTTCTGACAGCAATTTATGCAGTATAAAATGTCAGACTTTTAGAGATAAACTATAGCTATATGGGAGTTAAATACACCACACATCATCATTGCTTTTATGTGGCCTGAGATTAATAATATTTTAAATTTCTCTTGCATCTAACAAGGTATTCACATCTGCCAGAGGAAATTTACACTTTGATAGTAACTGCTTTAGATAATTACAAGGTGTGGTAACAATTACATTTTGCCTTAAAGATTTAAAACAAACATTATAAATGTTTGGGCTTAGTTCAAGTTTTTGTTGTTTTAAATAAGTTTGAATTGCCCTGACCAGTCACACTTGAGACATCAGGCCTTGCCCAAGCTATGCTTTAAATGCATCTGCCTTCAGTCCTCTCTCTGTCCTCATTTCCTGGATGGCTATTAGTCCTGTATCACTGGTATCACTACAGCCTTGTCTCCTGAATTTATCTCAAACCTATGCTGTAGGTAGCTCATCTAATCTCTTCTGTCTCCTACAACTCCTGCTTGGATCTCCCTGGATGGAGCTTGGCCCTAGTTTTCCATGTTGCCTGAGACTGTTGACACAGGCTGTATCAACCCCCTGCCCTGCCCACCCCATTCAGGTCCAATGGGACTTCACCCTGGGTGATGGATCACCATCTTTGTTGTGGTCTCCCTTAGTTCTGGGCTCAGGAATCCACGTGGAACCACACTGCTCTTGCTGCTCTGACAGGTAGTCCCATATCTGAGAAATAATTGTCTCTAACAGATTTGTCCTCAAAAAAGATGGGCACCAACATGGAGCTCATGCTGTGGAAGGAGGTAGCACAGCACTTACACTGCTGCCAATGTACTGGGCATTTTTGGCATGCCGGAAGCCAGGGGTGTCTGCAGGAAGGCTGTAGCCAGTGGGGAGAGCCTTCACACCAGCCCAGCGGTACAGTTTCTGCAAGAGAAGAGAGAAACAGAGTTTGTCATCTAGGCACAGTGTGTGAGAGCATTCAGTAGCTGCATAAGAAATCTCTTAATCCCAACTGGCAAAATATTTCCCCCAGGAGAGTGTTGCAATGCACACATGGAGCTTAGATGAAGATGTTCTCCCACCTCCATTTTAGAGCAGTGAAATCCAGTTGCTCGATCTGAAAAGCTCAAGACAGGCAATAATTTCTAAATAAATTGCTTTTTCAGCATCAGAAACTCTGCAGACCCAAAAGGTTCATACCTACCTCACTCTGTATTTTGTTTGCATGAGATGCCCGCTCCAAATCTACTGTTTTATCAGTAGGTATTGCTTTGCCTTGAACATGTTTCTTATAGTCACCACGATAGACGGCCTGAGAAGGAGAAAAAGCAATTAGACAAGAGTCATCATTGTGATGTTCTCTCACAGTTTGTATTGTTCCCTATGTAAGGGAATTCCTCCTAAAAACACTGGATGAAGGTATTTTGGAATTGGGCAATTCATGATTTTTGTGATTATATTCTCATATCTACAAAGAGGTAGGCAATGAGATATAGATAACCAGCAATGAATAAACAAGTAAAAGCAAATTACTAAGAAAAAATTAAAAGTCACATTTCTGGAACTTCTGAGGTGATGGCTGTGTGACACTGGAGGTACACAGTGATACAAACACTTACTTCACTTAAATTCAAGGCACTGAGAACATTCTGGACATAGACAGGTGTATCCACAACCATAGTGTAGTCATTCTTCATTTTCTCTGCCTTAGATTTGTACTTAATCTGCAGAGAGGAATTCAAGAGCTCTAATTAGTAAGGGTAGCTGTTGCAAATTGAATTTATTATATTATTATATTTACTAGATTTCTATTTATTTTATTACTGAACTATTCTATCTGTGAACCAGCATTTAATCAGAATGCATATAGAAATTATACCTCCTTCCAGAGCAGCAAAATTTAAGTATATATATGGCTATTAAATTAGTACTTTGAAAGAGAAGCATGTATAACATTTTCCAGGTTATCTGGAGCAGAAAAAAGTTACTACATTTTTTAAAAAGATAAGAGTGAAAAAGCTAAGAAGAAAACCAGCGTGTACTGACATCACTGCGGAGATCGTAGGCGTGCTTGGCATGGAGAATTTCTGGGGTGTCCCACACGAAGCAGCCGATGCCTTTCAGCCAGTTGAGGTCATCCTTGTACACCACCTAAGGAACAGAGATCTGTAAGGCTCCTACTGGGGTTTTCCTCAAACTTCCCAGGTTTCCACAATCAAATACTGAAGGATAATTTAGAGACAGGGTTGGCCAAACTGTAGAACTGTAATATTATGGCACTGGTAATACTGAAATGATGCCCATGAAGCCACATCTCAACTACACACTTATTGTCAAATTTTATGAAAAAAACATGATACAGCTGCTGTTTAACAGTGCACAATACAAGGGACTGAAGTGGCAGCTTTGGAGTGCACCAAAGTTTATGCTAAATCATAGAATCACAGAGGTGGAAGGGATCTTCCAAGGTCATCTAGTGCCACCTCTTGCAGTGACAGGGACATCCTGCACTAGATCAGAGCTTCATCAAGCCTGGCCTTGGATGTCTCCAGGAAAGTGGCCTCCACCACCTCTCTGGGCAACCAGGGCCAGCGTCTCACCCCCCTCCTGGAGAAGAACTTCTTCTTCTTGTCACATCTAACCCTGTCCTGCTCTAGCTTCAAACCACTGCCCCTCACCCTATGGCTCCATGCCCTGGCAAACAGCCCCTCCCCAGCTTTGCTGTAGAGGGCCTGGTTGGCATTTCCTCTATCAGAGCACAAATACAAGAATCTTCACAAAAAAGTAAGCAGAGAAGCCAGGGTGTGGGAACTCACATCACTGAGCTGATCCGTGACTTTCCGAACATGGGCATTGACCTGCAGGTCAGGCATACACATCCAATCGTGGAGGCGGGTGCGATAATCGATCTCACTCACTTTCTTCTGAGCATCCTTGGCAGAAATTATGTCTACCATGTCTGGAATAATGTGGACTTTGGCTTTATTCTTCTCATAGACTTCCTTGTACAGGCGCTGCAGAGTTAAAGCAGCATATTAAGAACACTCACCCACAGTCTCAAGCATTAACTGCTGGTAAACAATGAGCAAAATCATTGATATTATCAGGAAAACAACACTTACATCAATATTAAGCTTTCCAACTCTAAGGCACCTTGCTGTATTGGGATCATCCTCCACACCTCTGGGCAGAGTGTAGAGTGCTTTAAACTTGTCATATTCCTCTCGGTACTTCACCTAAGAGGCAAAGAAAGGCAAAAAATAAATTAGTCAGTTTTATTTTTGGAACATAATTCATCAACAAGCAAAATATTTAGTTGAGCTCGACATCCACAGAAGGCCTTTGAAGCAGGATCTTTGTATTTTATTTTATTCTAAATAGATGAAAAAGCACCTCATAACCCTCATGCTGTAAAATAACAGCAGCTAACTGGAAGACTTTAAAAATAAATAGACGCAGAACAAACTATTTACTTCTTGTTCCTTTTCTTTCATTCAAAGGTATCCACAAGAAGAGTGATCTCTCAGAAGCCTCAGTTTACTAAAGCATAACATTATGCTCTTCTATACTTGGGAAAGCACCATTTAAGAGACACTTTGTACTTTAGTGATCTGGATGATTATTCAATTTAGAGTAAAAAAGAAAAAAAAAGCCTAACCAGATATTCTCATCAACAATTTCTATTACTACTAAAGGTGACTACTTTTTTTTGCCATGAAAAGGACTGGCAGAGGATTATCTAATTTCTATACAAACAATTATCACAGAAAACTGATTAGCTACAGTTACTAAAATAGATAATACAAAAAAATCTTTTTAAAGCCTATAGGATGCACAAGACATGAAGGATTTCCTTGCTAGAACTGGTGAACTGACTAAAAGAAAGTATTTGGTCACTTACAGTGCTAGCGTTGTGCTTCAGCTCTTTTGCACGTGCCAGGGACACAGTATCAGAGGGCAATATGTAGCCTGTGGCTTTCACTTTGTCCCAGGCTTCCTTGTAGAGATTCTGTAGGGAAACACAAAGTCTCTGTGAGTGGAAAAATTCTTCTGAGCAATAACCAACAAGCAAAAGAGACCAAAAACCTTTCTGGTTTTATTTACATGCTATAACTATTACTTCACATCAAGTGGCCACACACTACTTTCATCTTGGGAGTGCAAATAGCAAATAAAGGCTGTCTAACTATTCACATCCCTCCTCTTCATTTTAATCAAGATCTTCATTTTGTTCAGGTGGAATTTTCTTTGGGGAATCCATTTAATTAACACAATTTTTAATTTCAGAAGAAAAAAGCCAGCAAGAAGCTGGGTTTTGGGGCTTTTGGAAGGCAGAGGAAGCTGCAAGGCAGGGATGAAGGGATTGGAGCCTCGCCCTTCTGAGAAAAGGCTGAGGGAGCTGGGTCTCTTTAGTTTGGAGAAGAAGAAACTGAGGGGTGATCTCAGTCATGGTAATAAATATGGAAATGGTGAGTGTCAGGAGGATGGAGCCAGGCTCTTTTCAGTGATCTCCAATGATAGGACAAGGGGCAATGGGTGCAAGATGGAACACAAGAGGTACCTCAGAAATATAAGAAAGAAAATAGAAGTGTTGAGAGACTTACATTGCTGAAGAGGTGTTTCAAATTTTGAACTCTTTCAGAATCCACTGTTTCAGTCACGGTTGTGTACTTGTCCTTGGTTTTATGGTATTCCTCCTTGTATTTCACCTGTAAGTGAAGAGACAGATGGAGTTGACCTATTCTGATTCCCAGCAGCAGGAGGAAGGAAAGACTGAGTAGAAGAAGTGTGGAGACTCACATCACTAGCAATTGCACCACTCTGCAGAGCAGTCACATAGAGGGGAGTGTCTGTAACCACACCAAAGTTCTTAAAATTCTCTTTGCCTGCAGCTGTGTATTTTATCTAAGGAAACAAAACAAAACAAACCAAAGATTAATGCCGAAAATTATGATAAAATTGCCTGTCAGCTGCCTTTAAAATCAATTCTAGACAACTGAAGCCCAGTTAAGACCAATTTCAAAAGTGTCAGGCCAAGGAAAATAGTTATTATATAGTCATTACAATCAGCAAGACAAGAGGCACTATTTTCCCTGACATGAATTTCTCACTGTGTCTCACCAGTGGCATAGAGAAAAACAAACTGTTAACTTCTCTCTGCCCAAACTCTCAGCCCTGTACTCTAAGAGTTGCCTTGAGTTTTCTGCTCCATCAGTAACAAAAGCCACCACATCTCCACAGACCAAACTGAAAGTTTATTAAAATAGTTTGAACAAAATAGGAATTAGGAATTGGTGTGAGTCACAGTCAATAATAAATGAAAGAAAAAAGAGAATCTTATAAATATATTTCTGTGTTTGAGGAAAATGTGCTTACCTGGCTCTGGAGGTCATATGACTTCTTAGCATGCAGGATTTGTGGAGTATCCCAGACATAACAGCCAAGTCCCTTCAGCCAATTTAAGTCATCTTTATACACCACCTATATGGAAGAACTCGTTAAGTTAGAAAGGAATTTGCCTTCTGCTTGAAAAAAATAGCATTTGTTTCTTCTCTCTATTTGGTGTCTTCCATTTGTACAACCTCAGAGCAGAGGTTTCATTGAATGTGAACCAGGCTCATCAGGAGCCCCCATTTATTTGGAAGTTTGGATCTGTTTAAATCTCACTTTCTGAATGAATGATGTTTTTTCTACAAGATTGGCAAGGAGAACTAAACCAAGTCATGCAGCACAATAATAGGCCAGGCAATTAAACAATTCTATTAGGAAGTCTAGTTGGCCCAAGCTGAGACACTGTTGATGGTGTAACATGAAAAAGTGCCATGGTTCAGTTTCCCATTCACTCAGCTCAGGCTCTGTGGGCTGATACAACCAATATAATATTTTTTATATTCAAATACCTTTGAAAAAATTACTTGAAATACCAAACAAATAAATGAAAGACATACATCACTCAAAATTTCCTGGGCTCTCCTGGCACGAATAGAATCATTTTCTTCAGGTAAACAGCTCCACTGATGGAAGTAAGAGCGGTATTCGAGGTCGCTGAGGATATACTGGCACTTCTTGGCTAGGACATGGTTCATCATGTCACTTGGAATATGGACATTTGCTTTGGTGTCTTCATAATTCTTTCTGTAGGTCAGCTAAGAGGGGAAGGTTGGAAGAAAGGTGAGAAGAGAGAGCAGTGGGGTTTTTGCATGTTTTTTACTCTAAGAGGCTACAGGTTATAGCACAATCTGAGGTTTGCTTCCTAGACTAACTGTCCAAAATCCTAGGGGTTTTGACAGGATAAAATTTTAAGTGTCATATTAATTGTCATTTATTTTTTGGAACAGGTCCAGAGGAAGGCCACAAAGATGATGAGAGGGCTGGAGCACCTCCCTTCTGAGGACAGGCTGAAGGAGTTGGGCTTATTGAGACTGGAGAAGAGAAGGCTCAGGGGGGACCCAAGAGGAGCTTCTCAATACCTGAAGGGGGCTACAGAAAGGCTGGGATAGGACCTTTTAATAGGATCCAGGATGGCAGGACTGGGAGTAATGGATGCAAGTTGAAAGAGGGGAGATTTAGGCTGGAGATAAGATAGAAGTTGTTTCCTGTGAGGGTGATGAGACACTGGAAGAGGTTGCCCAGAGAGGATGTGGATGCCCCCTCAATCCCTGGAGGTGTTTAAGGCCAGGCTGGATGAGGCACTGAGCAGCCTGGTCTTGTGGGAGGTGTCCCTGCCTATGGCAGGGGAGTTGAATTTAGATGATCTTTAAGGTCCCTTCCAACCCAACCCATTCTATGATTCTATTCTAGAAGGACCTCCCTCACTTGCAGATTTGACCACTGGTGAGAAAACTAACACCTCTAAGACAAAAAAACCTCATATGCTACAAATATGGTTTTAATCATGTTAAATCTCCCTGTCCGGATGAAGACAGAATATTTGGGATTACACTAGTTTTATGCCCTGCTTGGCATGCTATTTGTGCTGTGGTGACATTAACAAGCCACCAAATGTGAAAGGCAAATGGGAGTGACTCTCTCCTTACCGCGCTCCTCATTTTCTGGAAGGCCAGGGAGTGAACAACACTGGGGAAATCACCGATATCCGTCCCAGCCAGGTAGTGGCCTTTCAGCTTCTCATATATTTCCTTGTATTTACGCTGCAAAATATTCAAGAGGATATTTTAAAGTTCATTCTAACAACATGCAGGGGGAGAAAAAAAAAAAAAGAGAAAGAATGGACAATTTCTGACCTCACTATTTACATAATTGGCATGTTTTGCTCCAACCAGTGGGATGTATTTCTCATCCAAAGTGTACCCAATGGGCTTGGCCTTTTCCCAAGCATTTTTATAAAGTTTCTAGAGAAACAAAACACAGAAAAGTTGTGGTTAAAAAATGCATTATAATTTCCAATAGCCTGATCCACATGGGATATGACCACATTGATAGAGTAGCTCCTTATTTCATGAATTGTCCCAGCAAAATAAATGATGTCCAACAATTTATAGATACATGGGCAAAATTGTGAAAAAGCTCCAAATGATACTATGGTTATTCATAAGAGCATTAACTGTGTCAGTGACACTTTTCTGATGCTTCATAGTTAGCTATGTTTATCTTAAGAATAAATTATGAAGTACCTACTCACATGAATGCACTTACTTTAGAAAAAAAAATGGATTTCCCATTAAAATTACTGGAGGTCCTCAAAAGTAACTGTTTAATAATGTAAATCATCTAGAGTTTTCCTCTCTTATCAAAAGTAAATGTAAAATAATCAGCAGTAGTCTAGGAAGATATTATTGGATAGAATTATACAAAATCAACTGCCACTATACTACAGAATTGCTGCTCCCAAACCCCACACAGCTCTGCTTCAAGATGAGCTCAATAAGAAAAGGAATTAACTTTATTCCATGTTTTAAATTGGGAAAAACTGAAGAGCAAAGAGATTAAACAACCTTCCCAGTGCCACCAGTAGGCTAATGAAAGCAACAGAAATAGTTTTCTGAAGTCCACTCCACATTCAGTTGCTTTTAAAATAAATGAATTAACATTTAATTAGATATTTATCAAATCTTACATCACTGTAGAGTAAGGACATGTCTCTGGCGTGGTTCAGCGCAGGGGTGTCATCAGATCCAAGGTACTGGCCTTTCTCCTGGTTAAATGTTTCTTTGTATTTTAGCTACAAAAGAAACCAAGCAGAGCATTAATTCCACAGGAGAAATAAATCATCTCAGCTATTCTACCCAACAGAAGAAGCCACTATCCTTCTGTGTGAGGTGATGGTGCCCTCACTGAAGCTGTGCAGTACACTCCAACCAGTGTCACACACAGGCATAAGTCAGCAGGGTGTCACACCACAGTAAGCACACAATATTCTAGTGAAATTAGTGACATTTCTAGTGAAATTAAATTAACTGATCAGCAAATACAGGTTGGTAGAAACACCAGGAACTCCACAGAAACACAACACAACTATCTATCTATCTATCTATCTATCTATCTATCTATCTATCTATCTATCTATCTATCTATCTGATGCAGTTAACTGCAGACTTAATTTTCAACTACTATATATATAAGCAAAATCTTTTTTGAACTCAAAGTGAGGGACGTGTTATTTCCTACTGAAAAAAGCAAAATTATTTTGGATAGCAATTTTATGCTGTTCACTTATATCTCTTCTTACAAATTTTATCTACCCCAGGAGAAGTCCTCTATTACTGCAGCAAGCACACACAGAGGCAAACATTCCTAAGACTAACCACAGTGCAGTTTAGCAAAAGTAAGGAATTCAGAGACAAGTTCTAGTAAGATCACAGTTTCTATTTTTAAAAAGGTACTTACATCACTCTGAATGACAGAGTTAACCTTTGCCAAAACTATGTCAGGAGTGTCAACCACACTGGTATATTTGGCAAAGTTGTCAATGGCTTCTTTTGTGTATGCTCTCTGCAAAGAGATAAAATACTTTCTTAAACACTGACTGAGAAAGGGGGAAAAATTATGTAATTGCTCTAATCTTTTACCTTATTTATCAGTTCCTGTGCATTCTTAACTTTCTTGTGCTCCACTGAATCCAGAGGAATCCAACCACAGCCACGAAGCCATTCCAGATCAGATTTATAAATATTCTAAGTCATAAAAGACAATAAAAAGAAATGAAATTGCTGGATTCAAGGTGACTTTTTCAGACTTGTGTAACAAGGGACAATACACTTAGACCACGCTAAGTGGAAATTAAACAGCATCACTTACATCACTTTGCAGGTCATAGGCCTTCCTTGCCTGAATGCAGTCATTCTGGTCAGGGTGGCAGGTCCACTCACGCAGGTAGTGACGATAGTCAACATCACTGACCAAGTTCTGACCTTCCTTTGCTGCCACAACTGACACCATGTCTGGAGGGATGTGAATTTTGGACTTGGTTTTGTGGTAGTCTGATTTGTACAGTCTGTCATTCTGGATCTGGCCTGCATGCTCAAACCACACCAGTTTGGGATCATCTCTCATAGTGGGAACTCCAACATAATGACCTTTCTGTTTGACGTATTCAGCTTTGTATTTAAGCTAAAGGAAGAAGGGAGAAATATGCATAAATGCATGAATCCACACTGATTCTATCTGCTCTGTTCTTAACCTGGTAACAGCTAGCTTTTTGTCAATATAAAGAACAGATAAAAGAGGGAGTTGCCAACAGCACCCTTAAGTTTTCAGGACATGACCAGGTAAATGATACACAAAGGGTAATACTACTTTCTACATCCCTTCCACTTCAAAACATTATTTTTTAGCCATATACACTACCATTTGTCAGTAAACAGTATTTTCAAGATAAAAGAACAGCCTTCTTAGAAAATGTATGTTAGTAAGCACTTAGCTTACAATTTTTTGTTACAAATTATTTGACACTGTCTGAAGAGTGGATGCCTATTAAAGTGTTTTGCAAACATGCCTAATCAGACTAAGAGCCATGTAATAATTTAAACATCTGTTATGTAAAAGTTCAAAATGTAGTCTGCTGCCATCTTACAGTTTGTCAAGGAGGAAGCCTCCATAATATGACCAAAAGTGAAATCAGAGCTATATATATATTATAATATCACTTATTCTGGAGGTGTTTAAGGTCAGACTGGACAAGGCACTGAGCAACCTGGTCTAGTGGGAGGTGTCCCTGCCTATGGCATGGTGTTGGAATTAGATGATCTTTAAGGTCCCTTCCAACCCAAACCATTCTGTGATTCTATAAAATATGAAGCCCTCCTTAGCTGACTTTGAAAGAACAGCTTCTGTAGAAAGGGAAGTGGAAAGGAAACCTTTCAGCCCCGCTTTCCGTAACACACTGAACAACAAAGGTTGGCTGAATTGTTTGAAGGACAGTGGAGTTTGTTACCGTTAATGGAAAGCTTTCTATGTCTGTATTTGAATTTGCAAGGTCTTTAACATTTTGAGGCTCCCAGCCCTTGCTTTCCTAATGATAAAAAATTATTACCTCACTTTGGACATCACTTGAGCGCTTGGCGTGACAGATCTGTACAGTGTCAGGAGGCAAGAGGTAACCAGTGGCTTTTTCTTTCTCCCATCCTTCCTTGTACAAGTTCTGTGAAAAATTAAAGTGAGGAGGAAGTCAACACTACCATCATGACAGTTACCATTTATGTGTCTCCTACATTAAAGTATGAGGATAAAGAATCTTTCCTTTAAGATCTCCTTAACATGGCAAGTTTTCTAAATTCCTCAGAAGGGTTGTTAAAAGTGAGCAGAAACTGTCAGGGAGAGATGGCATACCTGGTTGAGAATTCTGGCAGCCTCACGGGCCATATCCAGCTGTGGGGTATCTGTCAGAGTATAATTTGCCTTGACCTCATTCCATGCTTTGTGGTATATAATCTGGAACAGAAAAAGAAATTACTGCCTTTCAGCATTGCCACAGAATTGGTAAAAAAACAGCAAGCTCTGTATTTTATGTATGAAATAATGTAGAACCCACTGAATTTGCAAGGCTATCAGACATAAGACATTGAATGTGAGGGGGGTGAGACACGGGAAGAGGTTGCCCAGAGAGGTTGTGGATGCCCCCTCAATCCCTGGAGGTGTTTAAGGCCAGGCTGGATGAGGCACTGAGCAACCTGGTCTGGAGGGAGGTGTCCCCTCCCATGGCAAGGGGGTTGGAACTATATGATCATTAAGGTCTCTTCCAGTCCAAACCATCATGATGCATCAAATTCCCAGAGACTGAACTCCGTTCAAAGTTTCAATTATACCATGCAAATATACAGCCTGGGAACATGTGAGCAAACTTACATCACTACGAATTTCACCACTTTTCTTGGCTGTGACATAATCAACTCTGTCTACCACTGGAGTGAAGGGAACAGAGTCAGCTTTTGTCCGGTACTTTCTCTATAAAAGAAACAAGAGGAACAGTCAGATCAGATGGGGGTATCTTCTCCCTGGCACACAAATCCTGAATACACAGACAATAAAGTTTACACAGGAAGAAAATCCCTTCATACACAATAAACACCATTGAAATACTCCAGCTGTAATTTATATATATTCAATCATTAAAAATACTTTCAGTTGCAAGTAGACTTAAGAAAATTTTAGCATGGCAAAATATTTTGTTACCTCATTGAGGAGATCTCCAGCATATTTGACGTGGTTGATTCCAATAGAGTCATTTGGCAGCCACCCAATGCCCCGCAGCCACTCCAGGTCAGACTTGTAAACAGCCTGGGAACAGAGAGACCATGCTGTTAGCTACAGTTTCCAGTACTGTACAGCAAGGTTCATAAATAACAGCACTTACTACCACTGCTTGAAAGGAGAGCCATTAATGCCACCATGAGCACTACATCTGAATATATCACCTTGAAACTTGGCACTATGTAAGTGGCACACACAAAAGCATCCCTAATAACAGCAAAGAGCTTCAGCAGAGCTTCCTGCTGCTTAGAGCTGGAGTTTAGAGCTTAGAGAAAAGACAATGAACTAAGAATTAAAACCACATTTCCATGTTAACTTACATCACTCTGGAGATCATAGGCTTTTCTGGCATGTATGACATCATTCTGATCTGGAAGACAGATCCACTGGTGCAAGTAATGGCGGTAATCAACATCACTGACCAAAGACTGGCCATGTTTAGCTGAGAGGATGGACATCATGTCTACTGGGAGGTGGCACTGAGTCCTCCACTTGGCAAAGTGTTTCTTGTACTCTAGTTCACTCTGAACTTTGCCAATGCCGAGGGCAAACTGTATCTTTGTGTCTTCTTTTGCACTTGGCACTCCAACATAATGCCCTTTCTGCTTCTCGTGTTCCAGTTTGTATTTATACTGGGGAAAAAGGAAAGCCCACCATTATAAACCATTACCATGGAGTAGCTCTTGAGCCATGCAAAGAGCTCAGTGTCTCCTTTGGCACTTACATCACTGGCAATTTCTCTGGAAGCTTTGGCTGCCTTGATTGGGATGGCATCTGCTCTCAAATCATAACTCATCTTCAACTGATCCCAAGCTTCTTTATAGTGTTTCTGAAAAGATAAAACATCACACGCATGCTGAATACCCTGCCATTTGCCATTAAATAAAATTAGATTTACTTCCATTTATTTGCTGAAATATGATGAGATTTTTTTTGTGCAATAGTCCTGCTCCTGTGCTGCAGACCTCACTGCCTTTCAATCACGTACAACCCCTGCTACACTAGTTCTGCAGTCCCTGCTGCATAGACAGGTAATTGTAAAAGTACAGAAAATATTTATATGCCTTGGGCTTTCACTCTTTCCATCAAAATACAATCTTTCAACTACTGTAATGAATATTTAATACTCAGCAGAGGGAAGGGAATGTTGCACACTCTGTATGAGGGAAAACTTCAATGATATCCATGTAACAATCTTAGCAACATCTTAGAATTCCCAGGATACACACAGTATTTTATAGAAATGTATAACACAGAAAGAAAAGCATACCTGGCTGTAATTAGCAGCATTAGTCTTGGCTAGGTTGATTTCAGGTGTGTCTGGCATGATATGGATCATAGTCTTGTCCTTATCCCAGGCCTCTTTGTATTTCGACTGTTAAAAATAGTTGATTTTATGATACTGTAATTACAGGATTGCACTAGTACAAAAGATAAAAATCTCTCCTGAAACAGAATGGCTGGAAATGCATTAAACTTAAAACACCACTGCTCAATTCTGTATTTTGGCAGTGAAATTTCTCTTCAAATAATTATCAAAATAACATAATAAGAGTGTGACCTACAATGCTGAGCTGTTCTGCATTCACTTTGGCCTGAACAATGTCCGGAGAATCAACGACACTGGTGAATTTCATGTCTCCAATGGGGGTCCTATAGACTCTGTCACTCAAGAGATCCTGGGCATGCTTCACTCTCTTCACTTCTGGAGATTCATTTGGCAGCCAGCCAATGCCACGGAGCCACTCCAGGTCTGACTTATAGACAGCCTGCATCAGACAGGGTCAGAAAAGAAAAAGATTGTGATTAAAATGCCTCTCTTCCTTACCTTAAGCTACAAAAAGCACTTTATGTTTTAGAAAATGTCAAACCCGCTAGAAATAGATTAATCCTTCTTATATACAGGAGACGCTCAGCATCACAACTAAAACCTGGGAAGCTGGTTTTCAACAGTTCACTTCTCACATGATACCTTCTAAAACCAATGCAGTTAAATACAGGGGAGACAACTGAACAGAATTCCCACTAATTATGAGAATTAAGATACTGAGTTTTCTCCAAAATGCCTTTTCCACCAGTCACTTCAACCATTTCCAAATTAAAATTAAAAAATCTAGCTGTGACAAAAAGCATCAAAATCCTTCATCTCCTGGCAGTCACAAAACTCCAGTTACAGCACTTACCAAATAAAGCTTTTATGAAGCTACATAGATTATATCAACACTTTTTTAAAGGACAGAAAGAGTAGATAATAGCAGAAACATGAAGAACTGAAGGAAAGAGTCTAAAAATAAATATCACAATAACACATGAAGTAGAAGCAGTAGGAACTACCCCATCACTCCCCATACTCACATCACTCTGTAGATCATAGGCCTTCCTGGCATGGATGACATCATTCTGGTCAGGCAGACAGGTCCACTGGTGGAGGTACTGGCGATAGTCAGCATCACTGACCAGGGTCTGGCACTCTTTGGCTGCCTTCACAGACATGGCATCCACTGGAATGTGGACCTGGGACTTGGAGTCATGGTAGGCCTTCTTGTAAAGGCGGTCGTTCTGCAGTGCCATGGCCCGTGCTGCCAGTAACAGTTTGGGGTCCTCCTGGGCACTCTTGCACCCGATGTAGTGGCCCTTCTGCTTCTCATGGGTTTCTTTGTACTTGTACTAGAAATGCAGAGACAGTGTAAGAAGCTGCATGTTGCTCTTCTCAATCAGAGCAAGGAGCAAAAGGTGCTCAGTGTCCAAAGATGTCACCCTTTGGACTGGACACAGGAAGAAGGATTGAGCAAGCAGAGGAAGAGAAGACTGTACCTCACTGGCAATGTCTCTGGAAGCCTTGGCGTGTTTGATGGAAATGGCATCAGCTCTGATGTCATAGCTCTTTGCCTTAGCCTCATCCCAGGCCTTCTGGTAATGTTTCTGCAAAGTAAATTGATCATCCCTCATTCAGTGCTATGTGTTTCTCTGCTACCAACACTTTTCCTTAAAAGACATTAGGATGAGGAGGTATCACACTCAGTTTTTAACACTTGATAAGGGTATCGTTTTATCATCTTACATTGCTGATGTTGAGAGCATTGACTTTGGACTGCAGCAACACTGGAGTGTCAGAAGGGACAGAAATCTGCGTCTTATCTTTTTCCCAGGCCTCATGATACACACGCTGAGGAGGAAGTGGAAGAGCAAGTCAGTAGGGTGCTAGCACCAAGGGAAAACCAACAACAGGAATTCTTCACTAATTCTGGTTTGAATTATTTCCAATTAGTCATTTCCGTGGCAAAAATTCTACTCCACCCCAGGATCAGAAGAAATGGGGAAAGGGGAAAAGGGAAAGGGAAGAAG
>VZTY01003645.1:69789-81384 GCA_013400935.1 Turnix velox
TTTATGGCATCTGGCCGTGTGCGGTACAGCCTGTCATTCAGGATCTCCTGGGCTTTCTTCACTTTGAGCACATCTACAGAACCTTCTGTCAACCAGCCAATGCCTCGCAGCCACTCCAGGTCTGACTTGTACACATTCTGCAAACAAAACAAGGTTCAGTGACATTGCAGGGATAATGATGTGCAGAGAGCATTTGGACAGGGAAGCCTTTACCCTCAAGATCCTTCTCATGCAAATACACAACAAGAACTCAAGACTGTGATGTACCTTTCCATACACTGCTAATCCCCTGCTTTGCACAGCAAGAAAATTAGAAATCTGATCTAGTGGGAGGAATCCCTGCCTGTGGCATGGGGGTAGGAACAAAATGATCTTTAAGGTCCCTATGATTCTATGCACATCACTGCTATAAATTCCAAACAAACATTTAATGTCAGATCAAAAAAAAACCCAGAAACATATATTATATTTCTCTTTCAATTGATCAGCTTGGAGTACTTCTGGCCACCCAACTGTAAACACTACTGATTTGGAAATGATCATCCAGATAAATTAAAATAAACACACCAGGACTCCTCGCAGGCACATGACTGAGCATTGGAAAGGAGAAATGCACTCCCATGAACAGAGAGAGCTCCACAAGTACTGCCAGAATGTGAGTTAATCTCACTTACATCACTCTGAAGGTCATAGGCCTTCCTGGCATGGATGACATCATTCTGGTCAGGCAGACAGGTCCACTGGTGGAGGTACTGGCGATAGTCAGCATCACTGACCAGGGTCTGGCACTCTTTGGCTGCCTTCACAGACATGGCATCCACTGGAATGTGGACCTGGGACTTGGAGTCATGGTAGGCCTTCTTGTAAAGGCGGTCGTTCTGCAGTGCCATGGCCCGTGCTGCCAGTAACAGTTTGGGGTCCTCCTGGGCACTCTTGCACCCGATGTAGTGGCCCTTCTGCTTCTCATGGGTTTCTTTGTACTTGTACTAGAAATGCAGAGACAGTGTAAGAAGCTGCATGTTGCTCTTCTCAATCAGAGCAATGAGCAAAAGGTGCTCAGTGTCCAAAGATGTCACCCTTTGGACTGGACACAGGAAGAAGGATTGAGCAAGCAGAGGAAGAGAAGACTGTACCTCACTGGCAATGTCTCTGGAAGCCTTGGCGTGTTTGATGGAAATGGCATCAGCTCTGATGTCATAGCTCTTTGCCTTAGCCTCATCCCAGGCCTTCTGGTAATGTTTCTGCAAAGGAAATTGATCACCCTCATTCAATGCGACATGGGTCTCTGCTACCAACACCTTTGCTTAAAGTCTGCTTTAAGAGCAGTTGTTATACTCTTTTTTTAAACTCTTCTAGTGGGTATAATTTTATTGTCTTACATTGCTGATGTGGAGAGCATTGGCTTTGGACTGCAGCAACACAGGAGTATCAGAAGGGATGGAAATCTGTGTCTTATCTTTGTCCCAAGCCTCACGATACACACGCTGAGGAGAAAGGAAGTAGAAGAACAAGTCAGTATTGTCCTAGTACTGAGGAAAGAACAACAGGAATTCTTTGCTAATTCTGATTTGAATTACTTCCAATTAGTCATTGTTGGGGCAGAAATTCTACGCCTCCTCAGAATTAGAAGAAACGGCATCTCACAGGGGAAGAGGAAGAGGGGAAAGAGAAGGAGAAGAGTGTAAAGAGGAAAGGAGAAAGGGGGAAAGGGGGAAAGCAGAAGAGGGAAGGGGGAAAGCAGAAGAGGGAAGGGGGAAGGAAAAGAGAAAGGGAAAGGAAAAGGGAAAGGGTTAGGAAAAGGAAAAGAAGAAAGGGTTAGGAAAAGGGAAAGGGAAAGCTTACATCACTCAGTTGCAGAGCATTGATCTTGGCTTGGACCACAATAGGAGAGTCAGTAATGCTGGTGAACTTTATGGCATCTGGCCGTGTGCGGTACAGCCTGTCATTCAGGATCTCCTGGGCTTTCTTCACTTTGAGAACATCTACTGAACCATCAGTTGCCCAGCCAATGCCTCGCAGCCACTCCAGGTCTGACTTGTACACATTCTGCAAACGAAACAAGGTTCAGTGTCTGCAGGGACAGGTCTGTGGGTTTCTACTAGGCTTCTCCAAGCTTCTCCTCAAACTGTTACACAAGGAATCCATTAGACTGTGGTGTGCAATGTGACTGCCATTCCCACACACAGCTAAACCCTAGTTTGCACGACAATGGAGATACTTCTAAAGATACTTGTTACATGCAAACCAGCAGCACAATCTGCAAGCAGGCTGCACACAAATGGCAGAAAGACATTCTACAGTGGATCAATAAAAACGGCTCCACTTCCATTTGGACTCTCCAGAGTATTTCTGGCCCCCAAGCTGAAAACACTACTGACTGTGAAAGGATCATCCAGATGAATTAAAATGAAAACACCAGGACTCACTGCACACTCATGATGGAACGGAGAGATGCTCTGAGACTAACAACAAGAGCCCCACACAGCCACAACAGAGCTTTTCTAATGTTACATCACCCTTATTTAAGAGCAACAGTAATAACTATCACATCACTCCCCATACGCACATCACTCTGCAGGTCATAGGCCTTCCTGGCATGGATGACATCATTCTGGTCGGGCAGACAGGTCCACTGGTGGAGGTACTGGCGATAGTCAGCATCACTGACCAGGGTCTGGCACTCTTTGGCTGCCTTCACAGACATGGCATCCACTGGAATGTGGACCTGGGACTTGGAGTCATGGTAGGCCTTCTTGTAAAGGCGGTCGTTCTGCAGTGCCATGGCCCGTGCTGCCAGTAACAGTTTGGGGTCCTCCTGGGCACTCTTGCACCCGATGTAGTGGCCCTTCTCCTTCTCATGGGTTTCTTTGTACTTGTACTAGAAATGCAGGAAGTGTTAAAATAGGCAGTGAATGCAATTGTATCTCAAACATCACAGGTTTTAATGTTGCACATTCCTTACTGCTTTTTTTTTTCTCAATCATTTTAAAAATAAAGGAAGCACATACGTCACTCGCAATGTCTCGTGATGCCTTTGCGCTTCGGATTGGAATGGCGTCAGCTCTCATGTCATAGCCCTTCTTTTTAGCCTCTTCCCAGGCTTGTACATAAAGTTTCTAGACAAAAGAAGACAGAAGGTGGCTTCTCAATGTGCTGAAAGATGGAATTACTGCATTTTGTAATTATTTCTTAAAATTGTCAGGATGATATCTTTCAGAAGCTCTTTATGATTAATGAAATTCTTACTGAATTCCTGAATTGTTCAGTACAGGTTTAAAGGTTCTTACATGGCTGACGTTGGCTGCGTTGGCCCTGGCCAGCAGAATTGTGGGTGTGTCAGGCATGACATGGATTGTCTTCTTGTCTGCTTCCCAGGCTTCTGTGTACAAACGCTGGGAGAGAGGAGAACACAGCCCTTTAGAAAGGTTCTCTAAAAGGTCCTTTATGATATAGAATTAGAATACAAATAAGCATACTAATAAATATATCCTAGGAAAGCATTTCACAGCCTGCAAGGGGGAGTTCAAGCAACATTTAAACACCCTGACATAACAAATCTTCTCTTTGAACAGCTCAGGAAGGAAACCTTGTCCTTGTTCCTTTTTCCTCAGGCTTGGTTGGCAACAGCAAGGGATTGATTTAAGGCTGCTATGGAAGGGAAATCATATTCCTTATTCTGCTGTAGCTGCATGAGTTGGTCGATTGAGGTTTCTTATTAATGAGAAGTAGGTGCTTTTTGTGACTTTCATGCTCCACGTGTGAGATAAAAAGCACAATCCTCACTTCCAGAGAACATCAGCTACTTCCCTCATAACTCCTTCAACTTAGAGTATGATATTCAGTCAACAATACTTTGATATAGGAGCTGCAGTAAATCCTCAATATCCTGTTACATTCTAGGTTACAGTGTGGTCATGGCACTGTCACCCCTGAACACACACTAACACCTCATTGGAAACCCCTTTTCTGCAGATTTCATTGTCTGAGAACTGCAAAAAAACTCAGGCTGCTCTGCCAGAGATGAGCTCCATGTAATGAGTCAGCATCAACAAAACAGAAAGCCACACAAAATAAACACTTAAACATGGCATTTCAGCTGGGATGGGAGAAGAGGATGGAAACATCACCAAATTTTTTAGCATTATTTTTGAAAAGTAGGTGATTTGGGTGAAATTTTTTACTGCTTAGTTCAGGCAGAGCCCTGAGATAAGAGATTTCCTGAAAAGGCTGAATTAAGACATTCTTCACGTACACAGTAAAAATGTTTACTCTTACTTTCTATTTTGCATTTTTCACGTTATGAACAAGCTCTTTTAGCCAGTAACAGCAATGATTNACCAAAATAAGAGATTTACTGAACAAAGCTGAATTACGACATATTCCACATACACAACAAGCTTGTTCACTTTATGAACTAGGTATTTTAGCCAGTAACAGCAATGATTTAGAGACAAAACAGAAGACAAACCTCACCTTGTTCATTATCTCAGCATTGTGCTTGGCTAAGACCATGGGCAAGGAATCTGTCACACTGGTGAATTTGATCTGATCTGCTGGCTGACGGTACTTCCTCTCACTCAGGATCTCTCCAGCTTTCTTGGCCTTCTCAACATCCATGGAACCAATGGGGACCCAGCCAATGCCTCTCAGCCATTCCAGGTCTGATTTGTAAACGGCCTGAAAAAATTGGAAAGTTCATTAGATGTGTAAATGTGATGATATATTAAAATAATTATAGATTGGGATATCAAAGTCGATACAAATAATTGTATATATTTCTGTATAGTAGAAGTAGTATATGATTTTTAAAAACACAAATGTTATTTTTGAAGAGGGAGAAAAATAATTAAGTAAATAAAGGAATGGAGTTACTGAAAAGCCACAAATACCAGAGTGACACGGAAGTTATAACTCAAGCTAAGGAGAGAAGGTAGGATTAAATATTAATTTGATGTGAGAATATTGAATATTTAAGCTCTGTCAGCATGATGGATACAAGCAAGCAACTAAGCTAATACTATATATATATATTTAAAATTGTATTATACAATAACCAGTATGTTTGCTCATTTTATAAAGGTAAGGGTTTACTTACATCACTCTGCAGGTCATAGGCCTTCTTGGCATGGATAACATCATTCTGGTCAGGCAGGCAAATCCACTGGTGCAGGTAGTGGCGGTAATCAATGTCACTGACCAAGCCCTGGCATTTCTTGGCCAGCACAATCCCCAGCATATCCACTGGGCTACTGAAGTGAGTCTTGGACTTCTCAAAGGCCTTCTTGTACTCTCTGTCGCTCTGGATCTTGGCTACATGCATTGACCACATCATCTTGGGGTCATCTTCGATGTTCCGGGCCCCTATGTGGTGGCCACGCTGCTTGCGGTAGCCTTCTTTGTACTTGTACTGTAATTAAATGCATTCATATTTTTAAAGTAAGAAATACTTCACACAGTTTAGCATAATCACTAATATTTTCTTCAGAGAAAAGTATGATTTAGGTCTTTCTACTGTTTTATTAATTTTCAAGTGAAAAGGGTTTATAGTACTGAAATCATCATCTCTGTTTTTTTATAAAACTACACCACAGTTTCAATTTCCCAAACATTTAATGTTACCTATTTACTAAATGTTACCTATTTACTAAAAAGTTTGATATATTACCTATTTACTAAAAAGTTTGATATTCTATGTTTTTAGCTTATTTTTAAAGGTTTTTGATGGAGACAGTCTTAGTTGGTCTTAATCCTAAGCATTTAAATCTCAGTCCCGAGAGAAAAAGGAGCACAAAAACTGTTATCCTGCATTTCTTATATTAATAAACTGAACAAATATTCTGATGATAATTTTCTATTATGAAATCCCTGCAGACAAGCTTAAAAAAAAGCCACTTACATCACTGGCAATCTCTCTGGAGGCTTTGGCAGCTTGAATAGGAATGGCATCAGAACGCAGATCATGACCCTTCTTCTTCGACTCCTCCAGGGCCAGTCTGTACATTTTCTGTAAGGAGAACATTCACATTTTAGCAGATTTCTTTAATAAAACAGCTTGAGTCCCTAAACAGTACTGTTAATGTTCAGACAACTGAAGTACTGAACACAGCTCTCTCGTCTCCAGAAAATTAAAACAGACAGATTTCAAAGATCTTTCAATAGTATTGAAGACATCCGGAAACTGGAAATCATTCAGGGAAGGAAAACAAAGGAATAATCTAAAAGTCACATTATTTATTTACACACCTTGCTATAGAAATGATTCCTTGTTTATGGAAGATAATGTGTTTTAAAAGATCAACAACACACTTAAGTGAAAGAACAGCCCTGATTTTAGGAGAGCTTGGAAATTGTGAAATTAAACAACTGAACAATACAATAATACTGCATAAAAGCCAGAGATGATGAAATTGAATTTGTCAGGAAGCCTTTAATTCGCTTAACTCTTCAGTTTTACTCACCTGACTGTAGTTGACCTGGTTTTGTTTAGCAAGCAGGATCTCTGGGGTGTCAGGCATGACATGAACCATGGTCTTATCTTTATTCCATGCTTCAGTGTATAAACGCTGAGAAAGTACAGAAGAAGAAATTGCAACTGCATTCCAAAACAAGTTACTGCTTCATTACCCAGGTAGAACACAGAGCAATACTAGCTAAATTACAGCAAACATTGCAGGAAAAAGGGTCGAGTATTTAATCAGGTAGAGATACTATTATTAAAATGGAAATTTATCTGAGGAAATTTAACACTTAGACAATTGCCACATTACTTTAAAATAAGAAATAAGCCAAAGCATCACTACTGCTCACTAAATTATAAGTCAGAGAAAAGACTAAGAACATCATGACAAAGGTGAGTCTTAGTTTATATGGTTTAATAGTATCCACTGAAACAGAGCTAACAGTCTCCACTGAAACATCTCTGACCTCCACCATTACTGGTTACCAGTGTACTTCCAGTTCTGCCTACAGGCTTTGGCTGGAAACTGCTGACAGGTCTCACTTCTAAATCCCTGCTGTGCTGAAATCTCACACAGCAGCCACCCAGATGAGTACTTCTAGTCCTGCCTGCAGGGTTTGGCTGGTCCCTCACCCAGACAAGACTCACCTTATTCATTGTCTCTGCATTGTGCTTGGCCAGCATCATCTCCACAGAGTCAGTGACACTGGTAAACTTGATGGTGTCAGGATGCTGGCGGTATATTTTATCACTCAAGATCTGTCCTGCTTTCTTGGCTTTTTCAACTTCCAAGGAGCCAATTGGCACCCAACCAACGCCCCTCAGCCATTCAAGGTCAGACTTGTAGTAGTTCTGTGACACAAAAAAAAACCAAAAACCCAGGTTATTTTAGTAATAATAATGCAATTTACACAGTGTGCATTTTCATAATGTAACTTCCCCATTATGTTTTCTTTTGAATTAATTCAAAATTGTACAGAAAATCTTAGAAAAAATAACTGTACTTGACCCACATTAAAAGTGAAAGCATTAAGCAAGTTTTACAGAGTGGCAAAGGATAAACAGACCAAATTTTGGCATAATTTAATTTAAGTATCAATTAGTTAGGACATTCTATTGAAGATCTGAGTTTCAATTGCCATAAAACATAAAATACTTGAAAATTCATTTCTACTACACTGGTATGTGATGCCCTGGTCCACTCACTCAGAGTATCAAATACTTTCCTCACAATAAATTAAATCAAAAAGAACTCACATCACTCTGCAGGTCATAGGCCTTCTTGGCATGGATAACATCATTCTGGTCAGGCAGGCAAATCCACTGGTGCAGGTAGTGGCGGTAATCAATGTCACTGACCAAGCCCTGGCATTTCTTGGCCAACACAATCCCCAGCATGTCCACTGGGCTACTGAAATGGGTCTTGGACTTCTCAAAGGCCTTCTTGTACTCTCTGTCACTCTGGATCTTGGCTACATGCATCGACCACATCATCTTGGGGTCATCCTCTATGTTGCGGGCCCCTATGTGGTGGCCAAGCTGCTTGCGGTAGCCTTCTTTGTACTTGTACTGAAATAGAAATGAAGATATTTTATTTTAATATCACATCAAAATATCACCTACTCTTCTTAAATAGTCCTAGTAAGAAATTCTCAAAAATTCTTTCTATCCCATGGTCAAAAACCCCAAAGTGTCAAAGTAATTCTGGAGCTAATATCACAGATTCTCACAATAATTTTTTAAAACTTAAGTTGGAACTCTAAATAGAGATTTTAAAGTAAGTTTCATTGAAAAAAAACCCTTCTCTAATATTCGTGAGAAACAATCCCCTCCTTGATAAACAGTTATCATACTTATTAAATATAACAATATAAACACATTAATATTTAATTTAAAATACAGGTTTATAAGTTATAAAATTAACAGGAGAGCAGCATTATAATGTCCTTATAACTTCACATCATGCGATTTTTACAATTAAGCCTTTAAACACATAGAATAATTTACTTCCCAAAATCCATCTCTTGAGACCACAGCCTCATTGAAATGGATTTTCCAGGATCCACTTGATGATATCTTTGAGGCTGCAGAGCCTAGATGGCACCACACAGAGACACAACAAAGCAGTTCCTTACATCGCTGGCGATTTGCCGCGAAGCTTTGGCAGCCTGGATGGGGATGGCATCACTTCTCATGTCATAGCCCTTCTTTTTATCTTCTTCCATGGCTTGTTTGTAGTGTTTCTAAGTGAAGAATGAGAGAATTAGACTCATATTCCACTTGCAAGTAGAGTATATTTTAAAAATTATTTCAAAATTTATCTCAACTCAGCTTTACCTAATCCAAAGACCCAGCTCAGTGCCTGACAGACATTCATGTCAAAGCAAGATCTTTGCTAAATAAAATAACTGCTGATTTTTTTCTTTCAATATTTTAAACAACACTACATTGGCTAAAATTTTATAGATAACTATCCTCCATTTTAAGTAAAATTTACTTTTTTAAGCCACCTCTTACTGTGGTGAATTTATTTGGCTAAACTAACAATGTACACTGGGCTCACAGCTCTTCAGAATTGTGACGGAAAATACATTTTTGGTACTTCTAATGTTGGATTTTATTTTTCTGCTTTCCAAGTGCATGCACCCTGGCAGAAACTACTCCTAAAAAATCACTGGGACACATAATTTGAAATGGATTTTATTCTCAGTAGTGCTCACAGATGTACAACAGCACTGCTGCACAAATGAGCAATGTTTTTAAAGGCACAATTTGGAGGATATTAGGATTACTTAAAGAAACTGATGGTATCATCTATATGAGGCTTAGCAGAATAGTAATGATCCAGCCAGAAAAGAGAGCAGTGAGGTTTGGAGAGCCACCACTCACCAAGCTGTAGTTCTGCATGTTCTGTTTTGACAGAATGATTTCAGGGGTGTCAGGCATGACGTGGATTTGGGTCTTGTCTTTATTCCAGGCTTCAGTATATAAACGCTGCAAAAACAATATATGTTAAATGGGGAAGTTAAAAAACCCAAACAGTTACTACTTAGAGATCTCCTAAGACATTAAAATGAAAGATTTATCCTCCACACCAAGTCTAAAAAGTCTTATACAGCAATAAGGTTTTATATTTTCTCCTTGGGATACTTAATGTTCAGGTTAAGAATTAGAAACTTGGAAAGAATTCTGTTTAAAAAATTTAGGAAAATGCACAGAACACTAATCAAACACAAAGAGACTCAAACTCTAAGGACAAGGTCTGCTTGAAAGAGGAAATTACTTCATTGACACAGGGAGGAATGTGATCAGGGCCACAGATTCTGAAAAATCCTTATATTCTAAGTACTACACTGAAATATGTTTTAAAAAAACAGGTAATTCAAAGGCTACTCTAAAAGAAGCAGTTTATTAACTACTATATTACTAGATACACTTGATAAATTAATAGATTTATTAGACAAACTACTGCATTAAAAATTAGGTAAAATGTAGGTACCATTACTAGATATACAGTAGGGTATGCATAAAGTCTCATGCCTGATCACTCCAATTTAAGCTGGGAAATATTAAATTAGCACTTGCCAAAGTCACCTGCTGATTACCAAGAATGTAGATCTCATTTCTAAAGCCCTGCTGTGCTGAAATCTCACACAGCAGCCACCCAGATGAGTACTTCTAGTCCTGCCTGCAGGGTTTGGCTGGTCCCTCACCCAGACAAGACTCACCTTATTCATTGTCTCTGCATTGTGCTTGGCCAGCATCATCTCCACAGAGTCAGTGACACTGGTAAACTTGATGGTGTCAGGATGCTGGCGGTATATTTTATCACTCAAGATCTGTCCTGCTTTCTTGGCTTTTTCAACTTCCAAGGAGCCAATTGGCACCCAACCAATGCCCCTCAACCATTCGAGGTCAGACTTGTAGCAGTTCTGTGACAAAATACAAAGAAAGTTGCCTCATTAATGCTGCCAGTGAAGCATTCCATACATACCATGCTATCAGTGATTACTTTATGAAAGTTGGCTTCCTCCATTTTCAATCTGCAAACCAACCTCTGCTAGCAACGTCAATTCATAGCCTGTGTCAGTACTGAAAAGACAACACTGACCCAACATCACATGGTAATAAAACACAACCCTGAAAGTCAGTGTAAAGTTTTTCTGTAACTTCATTTCAAAACATAGAATAGGCCAACAATTAAGAAAAGTGGGTCAACATCTAAGTAATTATTTCAACACAGAAGAATTATCTCCACTAAACTGAGATAATGAAAATAAGGTCACATTAGGCATCTCCTCATTATCTGCAATCAATATGCACAGAAAGTTATTGAGATTGTCAATTATGAAGGATTCAATGCAGTTAATTCTGCTATTGGGCAAACATATTAGCGATATAAAAACATAAAACTCAAGCATCCTTAGACACATATTCACTCCCCCGTAAAAAATTGATGAGAGTTTGGGACAGATAAAGAAAAACTCAATGAGAAAAACCACTAAAGGACAAAACCAGTTCAAACAGTTTTAGGGCTTATATGTGAAAGCAATTAGAGACCCTTTGGAATTCAATAATTTATCAGCAAGTACTCACATCACTCTGCAGATCATAGGCCTTCTTGGCATGGATAACATCATTCTGGTCAGGCAGGCAAGTCCACTCATGTAGATAGTGGCGGTAATCTGCATCACTGACCAAGCCCTGGCATTTCTTAGCCAGCACAATCCCCAGCATGTCCACTGGGCTACTGAAATGGGTCTTGGACTTCTCAAAGGCCTTCTTGTACTCTCTGTCACTCTGGATCTTGGCTACGTGCATTGACCACATCATCTTGGGGTCATCTTCTATGTTCCGGGCCCCTATGTGGTGGCCAAGCTGCTTGCGGTAGCCTTCTTTGTACTTGTACTGCAGAGAAAGGCACCTCAGTCACTCTCAGCACAATTCAGCTCTCTCCTCACACCACTCCTCAACACTGCCTCTGACCAACTGTACTCATAATAGAGTCCAGGAACTTCACCTAGTCAGGAGATGTCTGATTCCTGTATTTCCCTACTCTACTTTACATTTCCTTCCCATCCTCCCCCTCAGACCCACCACACTGATGAACAACTGAAGGTCTATGGCAGGTCATAGAT
>VZTY01003647.1:0-20219 GCA_013400935.1 Turnix velox
CAAAACCAAAAGGGATCATGAGACCTTTCCTTGCCCCTTTTTCCTCTTCCTTGGTATCACTCAGACCTCCCTCACCTCTGCAAACTCCTCCTTCATACTACCACGTCTCTCTGGTGGTGTTTAAAGCCTTAAACACCCCTCCCTGGAGGTGTTTAAGGCCAGGCTGGATGAGGAACTGAGCAACCTCAGTGGGAGGTGTCCCTGACTATGGCAGAGGGGTTGGAAATTGATGACCTTTAAGGTCCCTTCCAACCCAAACCATTCTATGATTCTGTTTCCAAGCATCCCCAGAGGGAAGGGATGCCCAGCATCTAATACCAGAAGCAGTGGAACAAATTTCACTCTCCCAGGAGCAGCAATGACATGGGGACACTTGGGAATGGTTACCCCAAAAAAGGTGGCCCCAAAGGTTTTATTGCCTCTTAAAATAATTGTAATAAACACCACATCACTCCTGGGCTATCTGCTGCTTAAGTCTTCTCCTGACTTTTGGATGTCATTGGAACGTGGTTTAAAAGCCTCCAGGCTCAAGCTCTCTGACAAAGAGACCTTCCAGGGTTATCTTTTTCCCCAAAAAATCCTATTCTTCCCAATATGTCAGATGCTGTGGGGTTGGTGAGCTCCTGGCTGTGGTTGCCCCATCCCTGGAGGTGTCCAAGGCTAGGTTGGAGCAACCTGGTCTAGTGGGAGGTGTCCCTACCCATGGTTGGGGGGCTGAAACCAGATTTTGAGGTCCCTTCCAAGCCAAACCATTCCACGATTCCACTTCCCACACTGGAGGGAGAAGGGTTAACCCACGGAGTCAGGGAATTTCTGCAGCTCTGCAATTCAAGGTGCTCCCTCCAGCACAATGGCTGTGTTCTCTTCCCAGCAGTTAGTGGCTAGAGAGAATGAAACTAATTACCTTCATAATTACCAAACTAATTACCTCTCTAATTACCAAGCATCTTTGTTCACACCAGCACTGACATTCCTGCAGAGGATCCCTGGCTCAGAGCCCCAAGCTCTCTGGGAACCTTCCTGAGCTCTTTCTCACACCCAGGTCTTTTTTACACCGTGGATCTCCTCACACTAGATTCAGGATGTCTTCTTCTTCCTTGGGGAGAGAGAAATGTTGATCAAACTCTTTGTTTGGTGAACACAAGTTTAGATTTTTACCTCTGTGCCACCAGGCAGACCATGGAAAGTACCCTTGTGGGGTTTTTCTGCTGGGAACAACCTCAGTGCAACAATATGGGATGGCCACCACACTTGATGTCCACAGCAGAAGAGGTATTTGCCTTTAAGTCCCCACTCTTGGATGAGAACAGCAGCTGAGAACAAAGAGGAAGGTGACTTGAGATGACAAGATGTTTCTTTCCACACCAGACCTTGAAAAAACAGGGTGCTCCCAGAAAACAAACCCAATGTGAACATCACTGGCAACTTACCTCCCCTTTCTTCTTTGTTTTCCAGACCTCTACTAGAACTTTGACTCCATCTTTCAAAAGCCAAGGTCTGGGAGTGTCACAGAACTCTCCTAAATTCAGGTGGCATCAGGGGCTTAGCCTTAAAAACAGCTCTTTAAGGAAAGAATCATTGTTCTTAAAGCTTCGTCCTAAAAACAGCTCTTTAAGGAAAGAATCACTGTTCTTAAAGCTTCGTCCTAAAAACAGCTCTTTAAGGAAAGAATCACTGTTCTTAAAGCTTAGCCCTAAAAACAGCTCTTTAAGGAAAAAATCACTGTTCTAAAAGGACAAATTTACTGATGCTGGGCAAGACCTGTGGTGGTTTTCATAGAATTATCTTGGCTGGAAGGGCAGATCATGAAGACTTTTCAGATCACTGAGTCCAGTAAGAGGCAACAGGAGAAGAGATTTCCACAAGATGAAATAGGATAAGGTTAGACTGGATATTAAGAAAAATTTTGGCACTGAAAGGGTTATCAAGACCTAGAAGAAGCTGCCCAAAGAAGTGGTTGAGGCACTATCACTGGAGATATTTAAGAAATGGGCACACACAGAGCTTAGAGATATATTTTAGGGCTGGTTCTTGTCAAGAATATGTTGATGGTTGGACTGGATGATCTGAAAGGTCCCTTCCAACCTGGGCAATTCTATCATTCTGTAAAAAAGAACAAAGCAGTGGTCATCTGAGCTGTAAATTTTATCCCAAACTATAGCTATCTCCTTATTAAAGCTAATTTTAATGGTGATCATTTTGACTCTGTTGAAAGACATTTGTTCCACAGACACTGAGTAAAGAAAAGCTTTGATTCAGCTGTGACAAAGCTGCTTTCCCATTCAAAACTCGAGGCAAAACTGCCCTTTGGTTAGAGCTTGTGATGGATCAACAAGAAGAACATCTGAAATTACTCTCCACCATGGGCAGAGAGAACTAACAGCTGGATTTGATGATCTCAAAGATCTTTTCCAACCTAAATCATTCTATGCCTTCATCTGGCATCCCTAGAGAAGAGAATGTCAGCTCAATTATCCCTTCTGAAATCTGGATCTACTAAGATGAGTTCCAGCTCCCAATTTGGCTGTGAGAAGAGATCTGGTTAATTCTAAGAAGGGGGGGGAGACCTCCCCATGGGTTTTTCATTCTTAAAAAAAAAGAGAAAAAGTCAAAAATCTCCAATTTTGAAATGTAGCTGCAAGGTAAGTCTTGGCTTGAAGAACCTAAAAGAGGATTGACCCATGAAGAACCTAAAAGAGGGTTGACCCAGCACTTCTTCCTCCCTGTAACACCAAGTAAGAGACACACAATCCTCTTGCCTATAGACTCTTAGAATGGTTTGGGTTGGAAGGGACCTTAAAGATCATCTGGTTCCAACCCCTTGCCATGACAAGGGACATCTCCCATCCACCCAGATTGCTCAAAGCCCTCTCCAACCTGGCTCTGAAGCCCTTCAACTTCCCTGCAGTGAGCAGGGACATCTTCCACTAGATCAAATTGACATGGCCTTGAATGTCTCCATGGATGAAGCCTCCACCACCTCTCTGAGCAACCTCTTCTTGAGTCTCACCATCGTTATTGGGAAGAACTTCTTCCTAATATCTCCTCCAAATCTGCCCTGCTCTGGTTTAAAACCATTTCCCCTTGTTCTATTGCTCCATATCCTTGTAAAGAGATCCTCATCCTAGAAACATTCAGAATTTCTGCTCTACTGTCCACAAGATGGACAGTTTAAAAGTCTACACTATGCTGGCCACCATCAGCATCCCTCAAGTTCAAGCTACAGATCTTAGTGCTGCTACTGATGATACAGAAAGTTGTTTGAAGAACACAGCATCTCAAATGAAGCCTGAAACACAGCTCCAACAAAGCAAGAAAGACTGATTCTCATTGCTCAAGGTTGTCAGGAGAGGAAAGCAATAAACATTTGGCTACAGCAAAGACCTTCCCTTCCTGACACAGCCCCTCTCCTGATTTTACAGAGTCATCTGGCCTTAGAAACGTCTGCTTTTCCTCTGTGCTGTGTTTTCCTGCCAAGTCTGAGTCTGGCAAAGATGGATCTGCCAACTTTTTGGCTCTCCCTTACAAAAGAGAACATTAGAGAAGGAGAATTTGAGAGTGAGCTGATTTGTAAACACTCCAGCAAGTAGACAAGTAGCTGGTGTCCCTATTATTTCTCCCAGAAAGGCTGAACTCCAGGATCTTCCTCCCCAACTGATACCACAGTTGCTTCACAGGTAAAAAAATAAATTAAAAAATCCAGGCTTCTTTTTGTAGAGTTAAAAAAATAAACAGCCTTAATTAAACAGGACTCACACAGTATCTTGATAATTAGGACAAGAGAGTGAAAGAAATATTCTGTATCTAAAGGAGATCTGCAGGTGCACTCACAGTGGTGGAGGAGGAAGATGCAGGTCAAACATGGCCAATTAGAGGAATTGAGCAGGTAAATAATTAGCAGAAGGCTCAAAGAATGTCACTTGTTTGATTGTTGCCATCCCTGTCATGTGAAAACTGTTTCCAAGATGAATATGGCTGTCATCATCCAAATAAAAATCAATGAAAAGCATAAAGATGGTTTTGGGCACTTTCCTTCCTGCGTCATGAATGAAAATGTCACATTTTACATGTCCCCCCCCCTTTCATTCACAAGCACTCTTCCAAGCATGGAAGCTCTTGAATCACAGCTTGGTGCCACGTGGGGATCCTTTTTGGGATGGAAAACAAGCTCCATGCAAGCACTCACTCCCAAACCCAAGGCTGGTTAAGCATAGAGCTTTCAAAGTTTGGCAGAAGCATCTGTTGGGGAAAAAAAAGATGATTGACAAGGCAGAGGGAACACCACCCACCTCTGAGAAGCAGAAAGACAGATGGAAACATCAACCTTGTGCATAAAATACATTTATTGTTGGGACAAGAGTCAGGCAGATTCATCAGCCCTCTTCAGGAGCGAGGGGCACAGCAGTAAATAAACACCCTGTGACATCTCAAGTGGTGGATCATTAACATCATTCCAGCAGAAGGCCCAGGGAGAGACTTTGTTGAGTTACATGATTTGTCAAATAAATTAAAAACATGGTTTTACATCATGATGCAGTGCAAGGAAAACTGTGTGGTGAGGAGCAGGGGCTGCCTGGCTCACAAAGTTGCCACAACCTCCCAGCACATCAAGCTTTGACAGGGAGTTTTGGGGTTTTTTTAAGGAGATTCTGCAGTGAAATAGCAGCATTTGAAGGATATTTCCCCTTTTCTGAGGTCAGCAAAAGGTTCTTTTCCTCCCTTCAATCACCAATAAGTGGGTTTTACTAAGGCTGAACAGTACCTTGGGATGGGGTGATTTCTGATGTAATAAGATACAGGTCTTGGCTTTTCAAATGGTGGTGCTGATTGAGCTGTGATGGCTCTGCTGCTCCTCAAATGGCTCTTCCAGTTCTTCTCTTTATTGGTCTGCCCTGTAAATGGGCTGTCAGATCATTCTTGGGGGGGAAAAAATTGAAAAAAAAGGAAAAAAAAAGAAGCTCTTCTGCTGAAATTAGAGTTGATGGTCTCGTGTGCTTGATTTGGACGGTGCCTTTATCCTCCTCGCCCAAGCATGCTCTGCTGAGAAAGGGGATGGGGAGGGGAAGGTAAAGGAGAGGGAGAAACACACAGATCAGTAACACAGAGTTAATTCAGAGAAGTTTGGCTACAATCCCTTCCTAGAAACAGTGATTTTTAAAGATTAAAATATAGAAAACCTGCTTGGAGGTGTTTAAGGCCAGGCTGGATGAGGCATTGAGCAAACTGGTCTAGTGAGAAGTGGCCTTGCCCATGGCAGGGGGGTTGGAACTTGATGATCTTTAAGGTTCCTTCCAACCCAAACTATTCTATGATTCTATGATAGGTGCAATGAACCTATTTGAGGAGGCCTGAAGAGTTGGAGTTGTGACCAGCAGGTCACAAGAGGTNTCCAAGAATTATTCCTCCTGCCACACCAGAGAGAGTTCTTGGCTCTTCAAAGAGGTCCTGGACTGTACTGTCAACATGCAGACTTCCAAGTGTGTAAGAACTTCCTACTGGTGTGATCTAGAAGGTCTGCAGAACCAAGCACGTGTGTGGATGCTGCTTATCTAGTCTAGAAAGGGGAAGAGAAAAATGGGATCTAGTAGGACACTGACAAAGTAGGAGGTAAAAGGGTGCTGGAGGCCATCTATGTTGTCTGGAAGGGGTACAATGTTGACTAAGGTCTTCAAAATCCAGAAAATAATGAAGATCTTGAGTCCCCCTTTTAAGAATATTTTCCAATAATCCATCTTAACCTCCCCTCTTCTGTACTGTCTGAAATCTCAAAGGAGACCTAAGAAAAGCCCATTCCAGTATTTATCTTAGAATCACAAGGTTGGAAGGGACCCTCAAAGGCCATTTAGTCCCCTGAGGTGAGCAGGGACATCTTGCACTAGATCAAGTTGCTCAGATCTTCATCAAGCCTGGACCTGAATGTCTCCAGGTTTCCACCATATCTTTGGGTAACATGGCCCTGCCTCTCAACCTAATGGGGGAAGAACTTTATCCTAATGTCCAACCTAAACCTACCCAGCTCTAGTTTCAAACCATTGCCCCCTGTCCTATCAGGAGGACAAGGAAGGTATTTTGAGGAGTAACTGGCTAGACAGGTCCCACGTGAACCCTACTTCATTGGCAGAGCTACCCCTAAGCCCTAAAATTAGGGCTTAGGAATATTAAAAGTAAAGGGAATGAAAAACCTGCTGCCACATATGCCTTTAACCAAATTCTCCTGGTTTTTATGAAAAATCACCCAGTGAACCATTCCATGAGATCAAGGAGTGCTTCTGTGAGGATCAAGGAGCACATGAAAAGATGGTAAATATCCTTGCGATCACAAATGTTCTCCAGAGCCTGTGGTAGAGAAGTAGAAGCTGACACAACAAAGGGAGGGAGTTTTATGCTCTGTAGGTGCTATTATGAACAAAAAAAACCCCCAAAAAATAGGGAAAAAGTTTCATTAGGTAACAAAATCTTCCATCTCCCTTTGACAGCATCCCCATGGAGATCTCATGGAGGCTACTTTAACTTGGGAAACTCTTTTTTTGCAGTTTGCTCCAAGCCATTGCCAGGCTGAATATTAACTTTACATAAATTTAACACTTGCCTAAGTGAAGGCAGGAAATTCCCAAAAGATCTGAGACAAAAAAAAAATTGTGTTACTTTTATTGAGTGTCCTAAGGAAAGAAACTGCAGCTATTTGCTCATTGCAGGCATATTTCTGCCCATAAAATTTCATCTTCTGCCCAAATGGGAGCGTTGAGGGCTTTGCTGCAGTTTTGTCTATATTTTAGGGGTTTTTTTTTTCACTTTTCTCCTGCCATTTAGTATCATCTGCAAACTTATTTCATATATTTAAATTTTTTTGTTTGTTTTTTTTCAGTATAGCTTTTCTTTCCTAGTGTAGGTGTGAAGGGAACCTGGTTTCACTCTTCCAAAGAAAAATTATAGAATCATAGAAGGGTTTGGGTTGAAAGGGACCTTAAAGATCATCTATTTTCAACCTCCCAGCCATGACCAGGGACACTTCCCACTACACCAGGATTCTCAATTCCCCATCCAGCCTGGTCTTAAACACCTCCAGGGATGATGGAGCATCCACAACCTCTCTGGGCAACCACTTCCAGCCTCTCACCAACCTTACCATAAAGAATTTCTTTCTTATNATTTTCAAATGGAATCTGCCTGCAGAGACTCAAATCCCCATGGAATTCAATGGTCTAATAGGAAACTGCTGCTCAGACTTCATTAAACTATAGTCTGCTTGTGTTTCTGTACAGGAATTAGGATACACTGTGGCCCAGGGGAAAAAAAAGGAAAAAAAAAGGTATTTTAACAGCCACCTTGTCTGTATCAATTGACATTAGAGTGGGATAAATGATAAAAATGCTGCTGGATGGTTTCTATTGATGCTGGCCTGGCTGGAGCCTCTACACACAGTCACAGAGCCATAGAATATGTTGGGATGGGTTAGAAGAGTTCTTCCAAGGCCATCTAGTCCAACCATCCTGCAAGTGAGCAGGGACATCTGGACTAGATGATGTTGTTCAGATCCTCAGCAAGCCTGGCCTTCAATGTCTCCAAGGATGGGGCTTCCACAACCTCTCTGGGCATCCTTTTCCAGTGCCTCACCACCCTCATGGGGAAGAACTTCTTCCTAAAGTCCAACCTAAACCTCCCCTACTCTAGTTTAAAACATTTGCCCTTCATCCTATCACCCCTTGTCCTTGCAAAAAGCCCCTCCCCATCTTTCTTCAGTGCTTTTGTTTGGTTTTTTTTTTCAGAGTTCTCCTGCCATTATAGAATCATAGAATAGTTTGGGTTGGAAGGGACCTATTTATCATCACCTGCAAATTTATTTCATATATTTAAAGGGGTTTTTTTGTTGTTTTTTTTTTTTTTATTTTGACATTAATGTAGGTGTGAAGAGAACCTGGTCTCACCCTTTCACAACAAAGTCAAGGTTAGTGCAACATGTCCAGGTTATGAAGGTTTTGATTATAGTTCAGAAGACAGGGAGTAGGTAGGTAGGGGAGATATTTAGTGCTGTGTGATTTTAGGACCTCCTTCCTCAAGCACAGAATTTCTGGGAATGGGATTTATCTTATTGTAAGGTCAGATCTTTTAATTTCCTTAACAGGCTTAGTATGACCAGGGCAATGATAGAGTTAATGAAAAGGAATCATAGAATGGTTTGGGTTGGAAGGGACTTTAAAGATCATCTACTTCCAACCCTATTGCCATGGGCAGGACATGTCCAACTAGACCAGGTTGCTCAATGCCTCATCCAGACTGGCCTTGAACACCTCCAGGGATTGAGGGGGCATCCACAACCTCTCTGGGCAACCTCTTCCAGGGTCTCACAACCCTCACAGCAAAAAATTTCTTTCTTCTATCCACCCTAAATCTCCCCTCTTCCAATTTGCATCCATTCCTCTAGACCACTACAATGTCTCCCTATCTCTTCTCCAGGCTGAACCACCCCAATATCCTCCCCCTAAGTTTTTCTCTCTATTGCAGTGACACGTAAGTGCAAATATTAATAATAGAGCTTAATTTCTCTCAGAAGCTTCTCATGACTTTGAGAAAAGATTTAAAGTGAAGATACACCCAAAGTGTCAACCTCCTCCAAATTAACAACACTGGGCTTTTCTAACAAGGGGAGAAAAGGACAGATAGAGACATGAGATTAGAGACAGGAGGAGAAATAAGGAGCAGGCAGAAGAGAGGGTGAGATAATTATAAGGCAAGATAGGAGAGAAAGAGGAGTCAATAAATTCAATTTATGAAAAGCACAGAGTGTGCTCAGCCCCAGCACAAGTGCCCAGACACACTGCCAGGAAATGGGATTAGTTAACTTATTTGCTTTTCAATATCTTGGTCTATTCCCTCCAGCAAATTCTCCTCTTTGTTTGTTTCTTGTAGCCAGTGTCAGTTGACTTTTTCATTTCTGAAGCTGCTGTTTACCCAGTCCCTCTGCCTCCCAACCAAGCCCACAGCAGGTAATTGTGCAGTATTTTCTAACAGCATTTAGCACTTATTTCAAAGTAACTTGTGGGCAATCAGGGAGGAAAAAATAATTACAATTACAGCTGCAATACACACAGAGGATGAGCTACAGAGGACTGATGTTCATTACGAAGAACAATTGTTCCTGCTTCCATCATAAAAGGCTTCTCTTTCTCTGTTATCATAAGAGAGAAACCTCTCTGAGTTCTCATCTTGCAGCTTGTGTGAAAGAATAAGAAGCATTTAGGAAATACTTTTAACTACTTGACAGGTTTGGTTGAAGATCTTCAAGACAAAAAAAAATGTGTTCAAAAACCCTAACGTTCATATTCATGCAATTCCCTTTTCCTGCACCTTCTGAAGATGAATTAATTCATCCTCATCATAGGCTTCTGAAGAAATTCCTATCAGATACAAACTCTAGATATAGCTTTAACAAGTCTAAGTAGTTTCACAGATTTTCTAGTTACAGAATATCAGGGTTTGGAAGAGACCTCAAGAGAGACATTATGTAGTTAATTTAAAAAATAAAATAGAATTGTAGATACAGAATCATAGAATAGTTTGGGTTGGAAGGGACCTTCAAGATCATCTAGTTCCAACCCCCCTGCCATAGGCAGGGACACCTCACACTACAACAGGTTGCTCAATGCCTCATCCAGCCTGGCCTTAACCACCTCCAGGGATTGAGGAGGAATCCACAACCTCTCTGGGCAACATCTTCCAGTGTCTCACCACCCTCAACATAAGGAATTTCTTTCCTATCTCCTGCCTGAATATCCCCTCTTCCAATTTGGATCCATTACTCCTAGCAACAAGATTCACAGAGACAAAGAATGGCCATCTAGTCCAAGCCCCCTGCAGAGAGCAGGGACATCTTACAGAGTCATAGAATGGTTTGGGTTGGAAGGGACCTTAAAGATCATCAAATTCCAACCCTCCTGCCATGGGCAGGGACACCTCCTACTACACCAGGTTGCTCAATGCCTCATCCAGCCTGGTCTTAAACACCTCCAGGAAGAGAGGGGGCATCCACAACCTCCCTGGGCAACCTCTTCCACTGTCTCATCACCCTCACAGGAAAGAACTTCTTCCTTATCTCCAGCCTAAATCTCCCATCTTCCAGTTTACATCCATTACTCCTAGTCCTACCATCATGTATCCTATTAAAAAGTCCTACCCCAGCCTTTCTGCAGCCCCCTTCATGTACTGAGAAGCTACTATGAGGTCCCCCCTGAGCCTTCTCTTCTTCAGGCAACCCCAATTCCTTCAGCCTGTACTCATAAAGGAGGTGCTCCAGCCCTCTCATCATCTTGATGGCTCTTCTCTGGACCCACACCAACAAGCTAAGATAAGAATGTTACAGCTTTAGCATTGAAGAAGGACTTGTTGGATTATCCCATGGTCTTCTTCTGACTTTTATTCCACCATTAATCTTAATAAATGGCAATATTTCTTAATGAATGGTAATATTTCTTAATGAATGGCAATATTTCTCCACCTACCTGTTTGGCATGGTTGACACAGTGCAGGTACTGGTTGGCCAGGGCAGAGCAGCTGAGGGTCTCCTGAGCATGTTGCCTGTAACACTGGAGAATTTTATCTTGTAGATCAGCACAGATGGGATGAGACTCATATCTCCTGGGGAAAAAGAAAAAAAAGAACATTATGGTTTCCTTCTCAAAAAGATTTCAGACAAGATGCAACTGTTTCCAATGTTAATTTTAAAGAAGAAAACCAAATAATAGAAAAGATGGAAGAAAGTTATGAACAAAGGATGTTTCTGCCCATGGCAGAGGGGTTGGAACTAGATGATCTTGAAGATTCTGTCCAACCCAAACCATTATATGACTCTATAAGGTGGGTAACATTGAATGGAAACACCAACATGAGCTGCAGAAACATCTGGACAAGTGTCCTCCTGATCCACTTGGCTAAGAAAAATAATTTATATCATCACAGAATATTTTGGGTTGGAAGGGACCTTAAAGATCATCTAGTTCCAACCCCCCTGCCATAGGAAGGGACCTTATATGAAGAATAAATTAATTTTTAAACTAAAAACAACGGTGCAGCAGCAAGGACCCTCTGAATTCTCATCTTGCAGCATGTGAAAGAGAGTAAGAAAATTAACATCCAACTTCCCACTTCCAACTGCAGTTCCCAGCAATGACCAAGCATGTTTGATCTGTTCTGCATTAGAAAATTAACAGGAGAACCACAGGAGAGCTTCATTGCTCTACAGGATCTATTATCATATGATCTTGCACCTCATGAAATACTGTTCTTGCACAGGAGTGGAGTCAGACATTGGGTTGACCTGAAAAATCTGAAAATCCTGCTGCTGTCAGCATTTTCCAAAACCTACTTCTGCTGATTTGGTCTATTTTAGGCACATCCTCCTTCCCATCACCTCAGTTCTAACCCTGATACCAGATGTGCAAGTTATTTAGGAATTTTGTCTCTTTTCCTCACTGTATGGATTCGTTCCTCTTGCCAATGGCATTTTGCTGATGCAACAAGCTTTTTGACTTCAACGGAAGGTAGGTTCTTTAGTGTGTCCTGAGAAATCCAACTTCTTCTGAACTTAAATAAAATGCTATCCACACTGTCAGTGCCACAGAATTCAAATGGGAATACAACAGTTCCCTATTTCAAAAGTAAGGACGGGCAGGGTAGTTTAGATGAGACATTAGGAAGAAGTTCTTCACCATGAGGGCGGTGAGACACTGGTCCAGGCTGCCCAGAGAGGTGGTGGAGGCCCTGGAGACATCCAAGGCCAAGCTTGATGGGGCTCTGAGCAACCTGATCTAGTGCAAGATGTCCCTGCTCACTGCAGGGGTGTTGGACTAGAAGATCCCCTCCAAATAAACACCATCTATGATTCCAGACTCTCTTCATAGGCACAAGACCCACAGTGGTGACAATTTCAGTCCAACTCAAACAAAGCTACTTTTAAATGCCATAAACTCTGGTCCAAGTTGGAAAATCAAACCAACAAGCCACAAGTTAACAAAAAAACGAGTAAACCTAAGCTGTGACTTTACCCACCAGTGATTTTTAATTGACTTCTTGTACCAAGGTGAAGAGCAAAGGAGAAGAGCTGCCAATAGTCTCAAAGTCCTGTAAGACTGATCATCTCCTACCCCAAAGTGACTTGTTTTTAATACATTGTCTTTTCACTGCTGATTTTTTTTTAAAGCCCTAATTATCTTTCCAGGCACCACAGTTCAATGCCAAGGGGGTCGCCTCCTTCAAGTCAACAAAGTCCATTTTCTGGGATTAATCTGTTGAAGGAGAACAAGTGTCTCTGTATTGATCTGCTGTGCTTGTTACTGTGTTCCTCCCCCTAATGCACCATTTGCACTTTTGGGAAAATGCTAAATGAGATTAGTGTCTAACATGAGATAGCCATAAACCACGTGATGCAGGACCTCCCTGGTCAGGAAAGAAGGTTGCAAGGTCCATTAGGGGTAAATCCACTGAAGGGTTGGCAATTGATTTCTGTTTGGAGATAGATGACTCTCAGAAACAGCCTAACACCAAAGAGAGGTTGCCCAGAGAGGTTGTGGATGCCCCCTCAATCCCTGGAGGTGTTTAGGGCCAGGCTGGATGAGGCAATGAGCAACCTGGTTTAGTGGGAAGTGCCCCTGCCCATGAAAGAGGGGTGGGAATTAGATGATCTTCAAGGTCTCTTCCAAGCCAAACCATTCTATGATTCTATGAAATGCCCCAAAAGGGAATGTAAATATCTCCCTAACAGAGAACTTCTCTCAAATTCATACAAATAAGGGTCAATTTACAGCAGCATTGAAAGGGCTGAGGGGACCTGACTGAATAAAAAGCTTGTAAGAACCAGCACAAAATCAGTAATTATATAATCATAGAATGTGTTGAGTCAGCAAGGACTTTCAAAAGCCATTGAGACCAACTCTCTGTGGTAAGCAGGGACATCTTGCACTTGATCAGGTTGCTCAGAGCCTCAGCAAGCCTGGCCTTGAATGTCTCCAGGGATGGGGCCACCACCACCTCTCTGGGCAACCTCTTCCAGTGTCACCACCCTCAGGGTGAAGGACTTCTTCAAATGTCTAATTTAAACCTGGCCTGCTCTAGTTTAAAACAATTACCCCTCGTCCTATCACTCCATGCCCTTGGAAACAGCCCCTCCCCAGCTTTCTTGTAGCCCCTTCAGGTACTCGGAGGCTCCAATGAGGTCTCCCCAGAGTCTTCTCCAGGCTGAACAACTCAATAACTGCTTGAAGGAGATGGTGTTGTTCAGTCTGGAGAAGAGAAGACTCAGAGGGGACCCCACAGTAGCTTCTCAATACCTGAAGGGGGCTACAGAAAGGCTGGGGTAGGACTTTTTAATAGGATATGTGATGGCAGAACTAGGAGGAATGGATGCAAATTGTAAGAGGGGAGATTCAGGCTGGAGATAAGAAAGAAGTTCTTTATGGTGAGGGTGGTGAGGCACTGGAAGAGGTTGCTCAGAGAGACTGTGGATGCCCCTCATGGCAAGAAGGTTAGAACTAGATGATCTTGAAGGTCCCTACCAACCCAAACCATTCTATGATTCTGTCAACACACATGAAATCTAAAACATCTTTCTGCTAAAGTCAATATGAACCTCCTGCACCACACAGAACAGACTTGTTTTTATTAAGTTTACAATTTCTTCATCTACTTTTGCTCTCCCAGCTGCTCCTCAAACACCAGCAGAACGTTTCCACGGGCTGGAAAAAACATCTGAGGTCAAAATGCACCCACCTTTTCCACCCAGCTGATGCACCATGATCTCATAAAGGCAACAGGATGAAGGCAGACAAAAGAAAAGGAGAGTTTTGAAAAGAAATATTCCAGGCTAAAGCACGGGGAGAAAATTTAATGAAGGCAACTTTGTAGTCATCTGGCAGCTCTCAAAGAGCATAGCTTATTGTACTCCTGGGGGCAACAAGAAAGGAGCACTCCCTCCACCCCCCTTCTTCATGGCATTCAAACAAAATGTCTACTAAAGAGGAAATTTGAAATCACCACGGTCAGCTTTTACAAGGTTTGTGATAAAGCTGCCATTCTGACTGAAGGCATCTGAATGGCTGATGAGCTTCCAACTGTGCAGGTATCTGCCATAATCCCACCACCAGATCAGGACTTGAGGCAATTGTCATAAAATATGGGGGGGCAGGGGGGATGGGAAATAGCAACAACAACAAAAAAAATCAGCATGCATTACAAAAAATAACACCATTAGATGGCCAGGGATAGCCAGGGCTTGATTTTATTCCTCATTAAGATGCTGACACCTATCAGAAATCTGTTATTATTTGTGTAACCCTTGGCATCTCAGGCTACCTCTGTGCTACTAAATAAAAAAAGAGCAGAGATGATTCTGTGGGTTGAGGCCAAGCAGCACGATACAGCACAACCTGCAACTCACATATGTGTAAAACCCTGCCTTCTCCTCCAAACAAGCAGCTCAGCACATCCACAGAATGGTCACCTCTGATGGTAGAATCACAGAATGGTTTGGGTTGGAAGGGATCTTCAAGATCAGCTGGTTCCAACCTTCCTGCCATGGGCAGGGACACCTCCCACTAGACCACGTTGCTCAATGCCTCATCCAGCCTGGCCTTAAACACCTCCAGGGATGATGGACCATTCACAACCTCTCTGGTAAACTTGTTCCAGTGTCTCAACACCATGACATAAAGAACTTCTTTCTTATCTCCAGCCTAAATCTCCCCTGTTCTGTATTACACCAGGTCCCTCACTAATGCATGCAGAGGAACAAGCCAGAGCCTTAATGGAGCTCCTAAATGGCTGGAAACTGGGAGCCACATTAAGTGGAAGGGAGAGTTTTAAAGATTTAACTGTTCTTCACATTTCTTTGAATTTAAGATAATATGAGGAATGTTCTATGTGCTACAATAGAAATTTTAACACATATCAGAGAAAATCATAGAATGGTTTAGGTTGGAAGGGACCTTCAAGATCATCTAGTTCCAACATCCCTGCCATGGGCAGGGACACCTTCCACTAGACCAGGTTGCTCAATGCCTCATCCAGCCTGGCCTTAAACACCTCCAGGGATTGAGGGGGCATCCACAACCTCTCTGAGAAACCTCTTCCAGTGTCTCACCACCCTCAAAGGAAAGAACTTCTTTCTTCTCTCCACCCTAAATCTCCCCTCTTCCCATTTGCATCCATTCCTCCTAGTTCTGCCATCCTGGACCCTATAAAACAGCCCTACCCCAGCCTTTCTGTAGGCTCCCTTCAGGTATTGAGAAGCTACTATAAGGTTCCCCCCGAGCCTTCTCTTCTTCAGATTACTTCATCCAAAAAGACACACTTCCAACAACATCTCAGGAGTCCTCCATACAAGAAGGACATGAATTGTGGAAGGGGGTCCAGAGGAGAACCACAAGGATGATTCCAGGGCTGAAGAACTTCTCCTATGAGGACAGGATGAAAGAGTTGGGGCTGTTTAGCCTGGAGAAGAAAGACCTTCTAGCAGCCTCCTAGTACCTGAAGGGGCTACAAGAAAGCTGGGGAGGGACTATTTGCCAGGGCAAGGAGTGATAGGACAAGAGGCAATGGCTTTAAACCAAAGCAGGCAAGGTATAGATGAGACATTAGGAAGAAGTTCTTCACCATGAGGGTGGTGAGACACTGGAAGAGGTTGTCTAGAGAGGTGGTGGACACCCCATCTCTGGAGACATTCAAGACCAGGCTTGCTGAGGGTCTGAGCAACCTGATGTAGTGCAAGATGTCCCTGAATTGGGGTTGGAAGAGGTGTCCTTGAAGATCTCTTCTAGCTCTATGATTCTATGATCTCTGCTGAGTGAATTTGTAGGACTTGTTTATAGAACAGAAAATAGTTGGAAAACTGATAATGAGGGGGGGGAGGAAGACAAAAGGTCATATGGTAATGAGGGTCCTCACTGCTGCACCATTATTTTTAGGTTTCAAATTAATTTCCTCTCCATATCAAATTATTTTTAAAAACTCTCTTCTCACATTAAGGAGGTGACGACTCGAAAGCACGTTCTGAAATGTGCAGAGAGCAAACCAAATGGTTATGTTCTTCTTAAAAAAAAAAAAATCATTTGGAAGTAATGGCACAGTTCTGATTTCTGAATTATCCCCAACTGACATCTCACAGTGGTCCATAATCAAACTGTGCCCACACAGAGCCCTCAGAAGCACCGTGTGAGAAGCTCTGCCAGCAAAAGATCAAGCCCTGCAGAGTTGATTCTTGCTTTTATTTACACTTGAGTATACAGTGTGACTCCTCCAAAAGGAGTAAAAGAAAGAATTTGCCTCAGGAATGTAGAAATATTGGAACAGGCTGCTCAGGAAGGTGGCTGAGGCACCACAGAATGATAGAATGGTTTGGGTTGGAAGGGATCTTAAAGATCATCTGGTTCCAATCCCCCTGCAATGGGCAGGGACACCTCCCACTAGACCAGGTTGCTCAATGCCTCATCCTTAAACACATCCTGGGAGGGGATTTAATACCTTGGATGCATTTAAGAGATGGGCAGATAGAGCTTAGAGATATGATTTAGGGGTGATTCTGGTCAGAGTTGGGTTGATGGTTGGACTTGATGATCTGAAATGACCCTCCCAACCAAGGTGATTCTATGAGAATGTAGAAGAGAATCAAAGTGATTTCTTCTCTGCTATTGAGAATGATAAAATCATGCAGTGATAGTAAAGAATGCAGAATCACAGAATATCAGGGATTAAAAGGGATCTCAAAAGATCATCTAATCCAATCCCTTTGCTGGAGCAGGAACACCTAGATAGGTCACACGGGAAGGTGTCCAGGTGGGGTTTGAATGTCTCCAGAGGAGGAGACCCCACAATCTCTCTGGGAAGCCTGTGCCACTGTTCTGTCACCCTCACTGCGAAAAAGTTTTTTCTCATATTTCTGTGGAACCTCCTGTGTTCCAGCTTGCACCCATTGCCTCATGTCCTTTCACTGGACGTCACTGAGAAGAGCCTGGCTCCATCCTCCTCACACTCACCCTTTACATATTTATCAAGATTAGCCAGAATACAACTCACTCCACCTCCTCACACAAGTATCTTTTGTGCCACCAGCCATCAGCTCTGGCCTTGTCACTGCCTGTGTTATTTTTAGATTCTTCCTTCTAAAACCACAGGCAAGATGTTTGCTCTCCTCTCATTTATCCCTCCTCCCCAGCCCTTCTAAAAAAGCAAACAAAAAATCTATTTCAAACCTTCTGACCTTTGAAATTTAGGGACAGAGATGAGGAGAGACACATTCCAAGGTGTTCACACACACCATACTGGAAGGCAGACATTTAATTATGTCTAGAGAGTACTGAGTCAAGTTCATTTTGTTGACAAAACCTTACTTTAACGACAAAGATTGGCAGATAGTACCACTGACCTTTATAAATCCTTTTTTTTTTTTTTTAATCTAGTGAATGTTTCCCACCTGGTATATTGGTAGGACCTCTGCTTTTAGCAGAAGTGAAGTCAAAGCCATTCCTTGTATTGCAACAACTTAATTTATCCCACACAAAGGGAAAAAATAAGAATCTCTGAGATGTAACAGAGAGAATTTAAAGTCTCAGATCTGGCCAAGGACATAAATACAAGCAGAACTTCAAGAAGTTGGGTAATTCCATATTTCAATGTGCAAAGGCTGGCACATCTTTAAAGCCCTCATTGGGCTGAGGCTTAGAACAGGAAGAAATTTAGGATCAGGAAAAGTTTTCTGCTTGAAAATCCTAATTAGCCCAATGAATTGCTAAGGGAAGTCTTTCAGACTTTAGGACTACATCTCTTCAGCCTAGAGAAAGTGAACTTGAGATGAGTCTGTGGAATCCTCCATGGGATACAGATGAGAAGCAGCCAGTGAGGTTTTGTAGGAGTAGATTTACACTAAAAATATAATTAAAGCCTCTTAGAAACTAAACATAATGAAAAGTTTCTGCTCACTGTTACAGGATACTCCTCTTCTACTCTTTTTTGCTCTGCAGCACCTGTAGTGCTGCCTCCACCTCTGGGACCCTCAACTGAAAGGATGTGGAGATGATGGAGCAGGGACTGAGGTCCTGGAGATGCTGCAAGGGCTGGAGCCCCTTTGCTGTGAGAGGTGGATGAGATATTTGGGGTGGGGGGGGTGTTAGCCATGTAAAGGGGGCTCCAGGGAGACCTTAGAGCCCCTTCCAAGTCCCTAAAGGGGCTGCAGAAAAGCTGGGGAGGGAGTCTAGATCAGGAAGAGGGATGACAGGACAAGGAGTAACTTTTTGAACTGAAAGAAGGAAGATGAGAGCTCAGGAAGAAGTTCTATCTTGAGAGTGTTGCTCTATCAGGCAAAACTTGGATAAGAAACTTTTATTGAAATTCATATTAATTGAATTTTGTTATCTATTCATTTATAAACCTCCTTTCTCTGAATATGAGGATGAAAACTCCCTTAAAACCCCAAATACACCAACATGATTATACAAATATACCTTACACACAGCTGGTCCTTGCAGCTGCAAAGGGAACCATGTGTTGAAATTACTCAAATTTAGGATGCATGGTTTTTTGGGTTTTTTTTTTTTAGCATAAGGAACAGTTTTTTATTGAATTCTAGGAAACTAAATAAACAGTCATGTGAATGATAATGATTTAAATTTTAGACTTCTAACATGTCTTTACAGCATAGGATACAGGGTAGTAAATCTAATTTTTAATCAGAAGAATCATAGAGACACAGAGCTGGAAGATCAACTGGTCCAAACCTCCTGCAGTGACAGGCACATCCTACACTAGATCAGATTGCTCAGAGCTTCATAAACCCTGGCCTTGAAGGTCACCAGGGATGGATGGGACCTCCAGCACCTCTCTGGGCAACCTCTTTCAGTGTCTCTTCACCCTCATGGGGAAGAAATTCTTCCTAATGTCTCTTCAAGCCCCTCCATGCTCTAATTTAAAACCATTTCCCCTTGTCCTATCATTACAAGCCGTGGCAAACAGACACATATGAAGTAGGATAACACCAAATGTGAAAATACAAGGGAATGTTTCTAATTTTTAAAGGAAAAATTAGTTTTGCAACACTTTGAGACCCCCTTCAATAAGAAGGTGGCAAAAACACATAATTTAATCCACTTTCTATTGATTTAAATTTTAACCTGTCCCCAGTTTCCACTTCTCACAGTGAGGTGACACCACTGTGTGTATAAAACACACAAATGCATGCAAAAAAATACAGACAGAGCTAAGAAAAAGACCAAATGAACAGCACAAACACACTAAACAGCAATTTATTCCACATTGCAGATTTATTACTGCCACTTGTTTCCCAAGAGCTACACGACCCACTCAGGGCTTTGTAAACTCACGAGTAACATGATGACACCAAAAATCATGGTCATAAAATCTTCCCAGCACCTTAAACTGCCCCACTAAAAAAAAATAAGAGCTCTCCTTTCATCTAGGTGCCATATAATGCCTTCTAATAAGGAGACTCATTTCTCATCTATAGCCAAGGTCAACTACTGCATTTGGTGTAAGCACCAGCAGACACTATCTCGTGGCAAGTTATTATCCAAATATTTCTCCCCAGAGCAAAATAGGTTTTAACTGTTTTTCTCCAGCCTTAAAAGCCCCAAAAGCATGCTGCTGGCTGCAAAATAGGAGGAGATATTATGAGCAGAAGTAGTGTGCAGAAAAAGCAATCAACAGTTAAACACTTCAAGCCTCACTGCTCCCGTGGGGGATGATTACTTGAGGGAACTGAAGGTTGCAATCTTAAGAGGTAGTAGAGTACATGGCAATTTTTTTTACGTGGGCATGATGTTATTTAACAACAGCAACAAGGAAAAAAAAAGGTTTGGATTCACTCTGAGAAGTTATAAAGATGATGTGCACCTCCTCAGGCCACATACTAGACTGTTGAGGCTCCTTTTTACAGGAGAATATGAGCAGCTGGGCTGCAACAACAATAATGTGGCAGCAAAAACACACAAAGAATAAGAAGGGATTGCTCATGGAGTTGGGGTTGTTCAGCTGGAGAAGAGAAGGCTCAGGGAGGACCTCATGGTATCTCCTCAATACCTGAAGGGGGCTACAGAAAGGCTGGGGTAGGACTTTTTCATAGGGTGCAGGATGACAGGAGTAGGAGTAATGGATGCAAATAGAAAGAAGAAAGATTCAGGCTGGAGATAAGAAAGAAGTTCTTTGCTGTGAGGGCTCACAGCAAA
>VZTY01003651.1:14286-29020 GCA_013400935.1 Turnix velox
ACCCCAAACCCGCCCCAACCCCATCTTTCCCGCAGCCTCCTGCTATAGCGAAACCTCCGGTTTAACCGGGGGGGTTACACCCGGTTTCCACAACTTTTTATGAGCTCGGTGCTTCATCCTTTACCGTGTCCCGAGGTGGGGAAGGAGGAAGGAGATGAAGGTTCGGGGAAAGAGATGAAGGCTCAGGGAAGGCGAAAGTTCAATGGGGTTGAGCCTCCTCCCATATCCCAGAGCTCCGCCCCAACCGGGTCTCTCCTCTTCCTCGTTACGGACCGGCAGCGGGCAGAAGGTAGGCTGGGGAGGGGGGTTGGACCCTTCCCGGTCCCGAGGAGGGTCAGTGGGTACCGGTGGCAGCCGGGGAGGAGCGGGAGCTACCGGACACCGGGGACCGGATGGGTCGCCCTTCCCTGGATCCGCCTCCCCCGCTCCCTTTCGCTTCCTCGGGGCTTCCGCGGGTCGGGCCACGGGAGGGTTTGTATGAGATGGGGGAGAAAGTTTTGAAGGGGTGTTGGGGAAATTTAAATAGGGATGGCTCAGACACCATCTGCAGGGTTCCACCAGGATTTGTAGTGTCCCACCAGCATCTGCAGGGTCCCACTGGGCATTAGGGACCCACCAGGCTCTTTAATGTCCCACTTGGCTCTCCCACTGGGCTCTCCAGTGTCCCAGTAGCCTCTCCAATGTCCCACTGGGCTTTCCACTGTCCCACCAGACACTAGTGACCCACCAGGCTCTCTCCAGCGTCCCACCAGACTCTCCAGTGTCCCACTGGGCTCTCCCAATGGGTTCTCCAGTGTCCCACCAGGTTCTCTAATGTCCCACAGGGCTCCAGTTTCCCCCTGGGCTCTCCCACAGGGATCTCAAGTGTCCCACCAGGTTCTCCAGTGTCCCACCAGGCTCTCATGTCCCACCTTACACTAGTGAACCACCAGGCTCTCATGTCCCACCAGGCTCCAGTGTCCCACTGGGCAATAGGGACCCACCAGACTCTCTCCAGTGTCCCACTGGACTCTCCAGTGACCCACTGGGCTCTACCACTGGGATCTCCAGTGACCCACCAGGTTCTCATGTCTTACCAGGCTCCAGTGTCCCACTGGGCTCCAGTGTCCCACTGCACATTAGGGACCCACCAGGTTCTCCAGTGTCCCACCAGACACTAGTGACCCACCAGGATCTCATGTCCCACTGGGCACTAGCAACCCATCAAGATCTCCAGTGTCCCATTGGGGTCTCCAATGTCCCATCAAGCCCTCTTCAGTGTCCCACTGGACTCTCCAGTATCCCACCACATTCTCCAGTGTCTCACCAAGATCTCCAGTGACCCACTGGGCTCTCCAGTGACCCACCAGGTTCTCCAATGTTCCACCAGGCTCCAGTGACCCACTGGGCCCCAGTGTCCCACCAAGATCTTCAGTGTCCCACTGGGGTCTCCAATGTCCCACCAAGATCTCCAGTGTCCCACTGGGCTCTCCAGTGACCCACCAGGCTCTTTCCAGTGCCCCACCAGGCTCTTTCCAGTGCCTGGTGATCCATCAGGCTCCAGTGTCCCATCAAGATCTCCAGTGTCCCACTGGGCTCTCTCCAATGTCCCACCAGGCACCAGTGTCCCACTGGGTTCTCCAGTGTCCCACTGGGCTCTGCAGTGTCCCTCTGGGCTCTCCAGTGTCCCACCAGGCTCCAGTGACCCATCAGGCTCTCTCCAGTGTCCCACTGGACTCTATCCAATGTCCCAGCAAGCACCAGTGTCCCACTGGGCTCTCCAGTGTCCCACCAGGCACCCACTCCACTCCTCCTCATGGCTTTAATTTAAGCTTCTCAGAGGCCTCTGGTGAGTGAAAGGGGCACAGGGATGAGATTGGGAGCAGGAATAACATCCTCAATTGCTGATACAATGTCCTTAATTACTGATATAATGTCTCTAATTACTGATATAATGTCCCTAATTACTGCTACAGCACCCTCAACTGGAACTTGACAGGGTGACACGTGGGTTATGGGCTTCCTCTGAGCACCCTCTGCTCCTCCACTGCCCATTTCAAGGAGAAGCCCTTGGAACCAGCTGCCTGGAGGACACCAGACACTGGGATTTCACCAAAGTACATCATTAGTGCAGCAATTATTTTGAAATACTCATCATTAATGTGAAATGAAGACTATAATAGAGTAGGAAAAAGGCACAGAGCAGAGCTGCAAGGATGGAGATGCTTGAGGGGGTGACAAGGAGCTCAGAAAACCTTGTGAGGAACCCAGTGTGGTTCTTTCTCAACCTTGACCTCTCTTCCTCTTGCAGGATGGTGCAGCCAGGCCCTCAGGACAAAGAGCCAAGGCTTGTAGGGTGTGTGAAGAAGAAGAAGCAGGTCATCACCACCTTCCTCCTGTGAGCTCCAACATGCTTTTTCAGGCCATGGTGAGGGCCAGCAGCTGAGGAGATGGCAGAGAGCACCAAGCTCCAGCCCAGCTTTGAGGATGTTCTTCAGATCCTCTCCCACGTCCCTCAAGACAAACTCCTGAGCCTCAAACACAAACTCAAGTACTTTGTGTTTGGGGCCAGCAGCAAATTGCTGCAAGCCATGATCCTGCTGACTCTGGGCCGTGAAGGGGACGCCAGAATCTGTTTGGATGCTTTGGGGGACAACCCAGCAGCCCAGTATGTCCACCAGACCCAACTGGGTGCTGCAGGAGTGAAGGAAAATGGGGAAGATCTGCACCCCCCTCAGCTGGACAAGGCTGCCATGGAGCTTCTGGCACAGATCTACTCCCTGCTGGCAGAGGAAAAGCTGTGCAGTCATGAAGTCATGACCAAAGTCCAGCAGGCAGCACAGGAGGACGTGCTCAGCACTGTCCCACCAAAGGAACAGGGAAACCACAGCCCTGCTGCCAGCCTGGAGCCAGGAGGCAGCTTTCAGCCACTCAGGTCAGATGTGGATGTAGGATTTGCCCACAAACCCAACCCAAACTATGTGGTGAGAAGTTCCCCTCTGCAGATTGGAGGCAACTTGGACCTTTCTGGCCCACGGAGCTTGCACTCCTTTGGGACTCCCTCTTTCTCCACTCAATTGGAGATCAGTGCATCACCAACTGTTGTCTTTCACACCCAGCCTTCTCCTTCTCCTCCTCCTTCTTCTGACCAACCCTGTGGCAAGAGCACCAGTGGGTCTGAACACATCAAGAGGGATGGAGAGAACCACAGCTCACAGGGAACAAGCAGAACCAGCTCACATCCTGGACAGGACATGGGTGTCCACAGTCCCCAAGGTCCCCATATGAAGAAGGTTCCACAGATCAGTTCATTTCACCCAGCTTTCCCTGTGCCTGAAACCCACCTGCCCTCCCTGGGGGCTGAGAATCAACCTGTTGAAACCAGTGATGCTTCCAGCGTGGTGGAAGCAGAGCCTCATCCAGCAGAAGAAAACAAAAAGCAAGATGAAAAGTCATTTTCTAAAAGTCTTCCCAACTCAGGAACTATGGGAGATACTGGTCCTGTCCAAACCTCCATGGCTGACTTCATCATTCCAGCAGACACTGCTTCCATTCCAGCCCATTCCCATCCTCCTCTCACCTCTTCCTTCTCCTCAACCCTCCCTTCTCCTCCTCCAGGAGGTGCTTCCACCTTTCCCCATCACCCTTCTCTGCCCTCTCCAGCCCATCCTCCTCCTCTCCACCCTGTAGAAGCAGAGCCAGACATTGGAAAGTTCTTCACTTTTGTTGTCCTGCATGCTGGTGAAGATGAAATCGTTGCCCACAGGGTGAAGAACCTTCTGGAGAAGATGGGGGTTCCTGATGGAGCTACATTGGCTGGAGACTTCCTCATTGCTGGACGCAGTCACCTCACTTGCTTCCAGGATGCTCTGGAGAACTCTGCCTTCATCATCCTCCTGCTGACCAAGAACTTCCTCTGCAACCTCTGCATGTTCCAGGCCAACACTGCCCTGATGGAATCCATCGAGAAATCCTCCAAGCAGGACTCAGTCATCCCTTTTATACCCAAAGAGAACCCCCTGGAGCAAGATGAGCTTCCCACCACCTTGTGTGTGCTCACACCTTTGGATGAAAACTCTTGTGGCTTCTCCAAAACGGTGCAAAACACCTTCTCCCCCAGCAGGATCAGCAAGAGGAAAGCTGTGTGGGACATGATGCAGAGAAAGAAGCTCCAGCAATACCAGGAACACTATAAAAACCTTCCAAATGTTGCTGCCCTCAGCCTTGGCTCCCAAAACCAGGTGCCTCCACCAGCAACACCCCAATATTGGTATACCCCCACCTCAGCTGTCCCTCCACCCCACGCTGGTCACCCCACATCTCCTCAGATGGGTCCTTCCCAACCTTCTCATCTTCCAGGAGGCCACTACCCCCACACTGGTCACCCCACATCTCCTCAGATGGGTCCTTCCCAACCTTCTCATCTTCCAGGAGGCCACTACCCCCATGCTGGTCACCCCACATCTCCTCAGATGGGTCCTTCCCAAGCTTCTCATCTTCCAGGAGGCCACTACAATGTGACAACAGGTCTGGAAGGTTTCCCACCCCTTATCATCCAACATGCTCGAATGGTTCAGATTGGCAACCACAACGTGATGCAGGTGGAAACTGTTCCACCAGGACCACAAAAAAGTGAGGATGGAACAAGGTAGACACCATCAGCAACAAGCCAAGGCCAAATTCTCCAACTTCACAGCTTCAAACCCTTGATTGAAGTGATTCTGCTGGAACTGGGACTCTGGTGCTGCTTCCTTGGAGCACTGAAGCAAAAAAAATCACCTTTTTTTTTTGCTGCAGCCTCCTGAGATTGTCTTCTTTGTGCTTTCTTCTCAAATAATGGAGGAAATCTTTTTGCCTGATCTTCTCAAAGGTTTTATAAATTAATTTTAATTCTTCTGTTTGTGTTGATTGGGGGTTTTTCTTAGCAAAAGGGCAGTCAGGGAGATGGGGAAAATGGTTGTTGTCTATTTCTGGGGTTGTTCCTCTGTTCTTACCCACGTGTGGGAGTAGAGCAATGTTCAAACAGACCAAAGTTCCCTCCAGAAATCACCTCTTTATGGCATTTCCCTTGAGGAAGAAGTTTGTCAGTGAGTCAGAGCTTTATAAAGGGGTGGAGAAAGGCTGGGAATGGGGAAGTGTCCTGCACCTGAAGTTTCTACTGAGCTTTTAACCCAAAGAGAAAGCAAAGTTCAACCCCTGATGGCTCCTGCAGCAGCCATTTGCCTGCTCTGTCAGTAGAGGTCAGCCCAAGGCCAACAAATGATTAGAAAAGGGACTTTTTCCCTCTGCCACCAAAGCCCAGACAGAAGCACAAGGCTCCAGGGTCACTTCAACCCACCAGAAGTCCCACTCCTCACCTGAGGAAAGAGCCTGGAGCTCCTGAGCACCAGCAGGAGCTGAGAGCTGATGTGTCCCACCTCTGAAATGTGCACTTTGGATTTAAATCTCACTGCCCTTTTCATATCTGTCCCCAGAAGGTCTTTCTGCCTCCCTTTCCCCAGCTCAAGGACACTCCTGGCCCAAAACTAAATCAAAACAACTCAAAACTCAGACAATGTGCACTTTGGATTTAAATCTCACTGTCCTTTCACATCCATCTGTCCCCAAAAGGTCTCTCTGCCTCCCTTCCCCCAGCTCAAGGACACTCCTGGCCCAAAACTAAATCAAAACAACTCAAAACTCAGACAATGTGCACTTTGGATTTAAATCTCACTGTCCTTTCACATCCATCTGTCCCCAAAAGGTCTTTCTGCCTCCCTTCCCCCAGTTCAAGGACACTCCTGGCCCAAAACTAAATCAAAACAACTCAAAACTCAGACAATTTAAAGCCTCCTCTGCCCAGAGCAGAACAAAACCCACACAAAATCTTTGCTGCCACCAGTTATTCGCTTCCAGCTTTGGAATAATTTAGTTTTTAGCTTTAAAGGAGCCCAGGACAATGGATTAAATCATTTAGTTTTTATAAAGACCCCTCCAAATGCTCAGATTCTTTCTCTCCCCCTCATTTTCTCCCCTCTGTGTCACTTTTGTACCAAGAGGTGTTGTGTTACTGCAATTCAGGTCAGGCTGTGAAGCCACCAGGACAAAGCACACACATCATTCCTCCTTTCCCAGGCTCTCCTGCTTTCTAAAAATAAAATCTCTCCCAAAACTGGCCAACTGGAAGCTGCCTGAGCTTGTAAACAACCTTAACTCAGTCACTGGGCTGGAAAGAGGGGGAAAGACGTGGCAGGAAAGTGTAAAATATGGTGGGGTGGGGATTTTTTTGGGTTTTTTTTCTGAAGTTTTAGGGTGTGTGGAGTGCAGAGAGGCTGAAAAGTTCCTAAAGTTTCCCAGCAAGAAGTCAGAGGCACTTGCATTCTAGCAGCCATTTTTTGTTTTATTATTTAAAGTTAAAGAGAGCGCTCATCAGCTCACAAATGAACAAAATTCCATTCCTGCAGGTTTTTAGTTCAGGTTTCAGCCAAAAGGAGGGAAAGAAAAAAAGAAAAAAGGGAAAAAAAAAAAAAAAAAAAAAAAAAAGGAATAAAAAACAATGAATAAAAAGAGAGATAGGCGAGAAAAAGATAAAAANGGAGCTAAACTAACTCAGCACTTTACATCTCAGTAAAAGTTTAAACCTCCTCACTTATAAATAAATGTTATAATTAACACTGCAAAAATGTAATGGCGGGTTTAGGGGAGCTTTTAAAGGGCAGAGAGAGAGAATTTGGGTTATTGAGGCAAAGGGGATACACTGGCTTATAAATACAAGTAAGAGAAGCTTCAGTAGCATCTAGAACATGGTTGTTTATCAGGGTTCTGCTCTCCCAGTCCTGACCTTTCCCAAAATTCAGCTCCAGCTGCTTCACAACCCCCCCCAACCCTGATTTCCATGCCAAGAAATGAGCCACCGGCTGCCAAAGCCCAGTCACTCCTCCTGCAAGAAGATCAACTGCTGGATTCACCACCAAGGGATTGTTTGCCACCACTATGGAGGGTAAAAATCCCACAAAAGAGCAGGGATTTAAAGAGAAAAACCAAGCTGCATGCAGGTCCTAATGAAAGGAAGGAGCTTGCCCAGCTAAGAGCCAACTGAGATGTTGGGTTCAGTCTCTGCAGTAGCACCATCCACAGTGAAATCACAAAAAAAAATCAGAATTCAAAGCCAAAAGCAGATAACAACCCACTCCAGGGAGGTTTGTGATTAAAAAAGCTCTATGGGATGATACTAATAAACCTCAGAAGAACAAGAGGCACCTTGACCTTCCATTTCTTCCTTGCTCCTTCCTCCAGACCATCCTCAAACAAGCCACCACCTCTCACCTGCCCTAATAAACCCCCAAAAAGGGACCTCCCACATCACAAGTGCCTCCAATCCTCCAGGGTTTGTGAGAGCACATCCTCAAAGATGGTTCAGAAGATGGGTTTGGCTCTGAAATCCACCTTGTGAAGCTTAACCTCTGGATAAAAAGGGTCCACAAGGCTGCTAAAGGGTTTCCACACATGGCTTTGGGGGTGAATGTGTGAAAAATGGGCAAGCTCAGGGTCTGGAGGCCACATGATTTTGGTTCTAAGGTTCTAAGAAGTTTGTTTTTTTTTTCCTCCCCACTCAGAAAACCCAACATGTCTCTGGATGATGAAACTATAATAACCAGAACTGACCTTTACTACATCTTACAGGATTGGAGAAGTCTTGCAGCATAGATAGGGCCTGGCTCTAAAAGAGAAAAAACAACCCAGCTTTATGCACCATCGTTGACATCTCGAGGCCTTTTCACACCAACTTGCTACTTGGCCAACCAAAAGGAGGAAAAAAAATAAAAAGAAAAAATCAAATAAACCCCAGTCCTAACGCCAAGCAAAGCAACCACCTCAGAAGAGCACAAGCCACGGGGCTGTCAGACTCGTACTGTCCCCAAATTTTAGAGTGGGGTGGGGGAAGAATTAGTTGGAAGGTATTTTATTCCTCACTTGCATTGCTAGCTGGTGAGTACACGGGATGGGGAGGGCTGTGTGAGAGGTGGAGCTGCTCCAAAGCTTAATCCAGCTCTAACAGGAGAAGGCAGCAGGTCCTGGGTAAGCTCCATCTCTTCCTTCTTCCTCAGGACAAAATGGTTGGCAGGGAAAAAAGGGAGGAGCTGTGGCTTTCTCTGGATGCAATTCACTTGGAGATAGCTGGTACCTGAGGGTGACAACAACAAAGAGACAGCCATGACTTCTTCAGCCTCCTCTTCCTCCCCTACCCCAGCTTGATGGTGACACAACTCAGAGCCTGTAAGGACAAAACTCAGAGCCTGAGATCTCAGGGGTGAAAAAGGGGGGACAGGAAAGGCTCCAGCCTCCTCCTCCTCCCCTATCCCAGCCTGATGGTGATAAAGACAAAACTCAGAGCCCATCTGAGGTCTCAGGGGTGACAAGGGGGGACAAGAAAGGTTCCAGCCTCCTCCTCCTCCCCTATCCCAGCCTGATAGTGATAAAGACAAAACTCAGAGCCCATCTGAGATCTCAGGGGTGAAAAGGGAGGACAGGAAAGGCTCCAGCCTCCTCCTCCCCTACCCCAGCTTGATGGTGAAGAGGACAAAACTCAGAGCCTATCTGAGATTTCAAGGATGAAAAAGGGGGACAGAAAAGGCTCCAGCCTCCTCCCTCCTCCCCTACCACAGCTTGATGGTGAGGAGGACAAAACTCAGAGCCCATGAAGACAAAACTCAGAGCTTATGAGGACAAATCTCAGAGCCTTATCTGAGATCTCAGGGGTGAAAAGGGGGACAGGAAAGGCTCCAGCCTCCTCCTCCTCCTCCCCTACCCCAGCCTGTTGGTGATGAGGACAANCTACCCCAGCCTGATGGTGATAAGGACAAAACTCAGAGCCTATCAGGACAAAACTCAGAGCCCATCTGAGGTCTCAGGGGTGAAAAGGGAGAACAGGAAAGGTTCCTGCCTCCTCCTCCTCCCCTACCCCAGCCTGATGGTGATAAGGACAAAACTCAGAGCTTGAGGACAAAACTCAGAGCCTTATCTGAGATCTCAGGAGTGACAAGGGAGGACAGGAAAGGCTCCAGCCTCCTCATCCTCCCCTACCCCAGCCTGATGGTGATAAGGACAAAACTCAGAGCCTATCAGGACAAAACTCAGAGCCCATCTGAGGTCTCAGGGGTGAAAAGGGAGAACAGGAAAGGTTCCTGCCTCCTCCTCCTCCCCTACCCCAGCTTGATGGTGACAAGGACAAAACTCAGAGCCTTATCTGAGATCTCAGGAGTGAAAAGGGGGACAGGAAAGGCTCCAGCCCCCTCCCCTACCCCAGCTTGATGGTGATGAGGACAAAACTCAGAGCCTATCTGAGATCTCAGGGGTGAAAAGAGGTGACAGGAAAGGCTTGGGGACTTCCTCTGCCTCCCCCCTCCTCCCTACCCCACCTAGTGCAGTTCAATAAAAGCTTCCAGCTCCTCGGGGATGAAACCCTTGTAGGGAATCTTGTGCTTGTCCAGGGCTCGAGCAGCAAGGCACTGGAGGGTGATGTAGTTGAAGGGCTGCATCATGCTCTTGGTGAGCAGCTTCTCATCCAGCAGCTCGTAAGCCGTCTGCTTGAAGGCATTGGTGGCATCCATGTGGGCTCCAGCCTCCATCAGGGCATTCATGATGAGGGGACAGTTGTTGCGGGCGGCGACGTGCAGGGGGGTGTTGTTGTCGTAGTCGCGGCTGTCGGGGTCAGCCCCGCACTCCAGGAGCAAATTCACCACGTGGAGGGAAGGGAATTTGCCCACGGGGTAACGTCCCACCGTGGTGGTGTCCTTGTCCACGGCCATGTGCAAAGGAGTGAAGCCGTTTTTAGCCCGGGGGCTGCACTTGAGCAGGCGGTAGATGGTCTGGCGCTTCTGGTGCTCCTGCTCCGGGGTGCACTCCACCTTCTCCAGCAAGAAAACCAGGTGAAGGATAATGGCCAAGGTCTTGGTGAACTGTGCAGAGTCAACCACGGGGTCTTTGCCGTGCATCAGAGCCCTCTCCACCTCCCGGACCCCTTTACTCAAGACACCCATGAGGTCGGAGAAGCCCAAGTGAGTGGCTAAAGTGCCTTTGGAGCGATCCTGGAGAACGTAAGAGAAAAGCTCGGCGAAGGAAAGGAAGCTGCTGGCAGTCATGGGGCTGAGAGGCTCCAGGTTGCCTTGCTGCATGTCCAGGGCGTATTTCCACAGGTTGATGCAGCGTTCAAAGTTGCCAGAGTCGGCGTAAACAGCCCCCCGGTAACGGATGTAGTAGGAAGTGTCGGGGTGGGAAGGCCCGAGGATGCGTTCCCTGATGAGCAGAGCCTGCATCCTCATCTCGTCGGGGTCGGTGATGAGGGCTTCCAGCTCCTCCAGAGAACTCACCTCCCGGGAATAATCATAAGCCAAGACCAGCTGCCTGGGCTCAGGTTTAGGCAGGTATTGCCCCCCCTCACACCGCAGCTCCATGGCTCTCCTCCAGTACTTGTGGGCTCCCAGCAGGTCGCGTTTCTTATCCACAAAGGTAGCGCCCAGCAGCTCCAGAGCTTCCACGGCAGCCTCCCGGGTGCAGAAGACATCGGGGACCTGCTGCTCGTCCTGAAGGCTGGAGGCTGAAGCACAACATCTTTCACCTCCTTCTTCATCCAAACCCTCCTTGCTGGTGCTGCAGCACCTCTGATGGCTCCCACCGGCCGCTGCTGCTGCACAGGTCCCATTTTGGTTGCCTGCAACCTCCTCTTCCTCCTGCTGCAGCCCTCCTTGGATGAGATATTCCACTATATTGGTGTGGCCGGTGACACTGGCAGCAAGGAGGGGGGTCATGCCGTAGCCATCTTTTTCCATCCGAGCTTTGGAGCGGAGAAGGAGCTGTAAGATCTCCAAGCTGCCAGACTCGGCGCAGTCGTGCAGAGCCGTGTTTCCCTTCACGCTCCTCCGGTTGACATCGGCTCCTTTCTCCAGGAGGTACCGGGCGATCTCCCGGTGGCCTTTATAGCAAGAAATCATCAGGCAAGTGTGGCCGTGCCGGTTGGCGACCTCCAAGTCGGCTCCTCGCTCCCCGACCAGGTACCTGACGATCTCCAGGTGCCCGTCGAAGCAAGCTGCCCTCAGAGGGGTGGAATTGGTCAGCGTGGTTTGATTCACCGAAGCTCCGTGATCCAGGAGGCTCCGAACCACCCCCAGGTGGCCGGCGGCCGAGGCGGCCCAAAGCGGGGGAGCCCCTTCGATGGTTTCTCCATCGAAATTAACCGACCCTCCTTCTTCCACCCGAGCCCCGCAGTGATCCAGGAGATATTCCACCACCTCCAGGTGGCCATGGCGGGCGGCGATGAGAAGCGGGGTGCTGCCACCCCCGGGGCCTTCACCTCCGCCGGGCCCCGCCGTCAGGGCCTCCAGCTCCTCCCGGCTCCGGCTGCCCAAAAGCTTCTGCAGCAGCTTCAGCTTCCCATCGCGGGCCGCGTTGTACACAGCCGTGCGCAGGTCCATGGCGACGACCGAGGCCGCGGCGACCGCACCGCCCACCTCCTGGCCATGGACCGGCCGCTCCTCCGCGTCCCCAGCTCGGTGCGGGGCAGGGAGGGCGGCCCGGTGATGGGGAGGGAGGAAGAGGGGGTGGTGGAGCCCTTGCTGGGCAAGAAACGCCCGGCCAGACCCCCCCCTCACCTCAGCGCAGCAACCTCCCGTCCCTTCGCCCGGCCGCCATCTTAGGTTGGAAAGCGAAAGAAAATGGCGCCCGCGCAGAGGCGGATGCAGAGCGCAAGGGATGATGGGAAATGTAGTCCCGGACCCGCTGGGACCCGGCGGGAGCCCCTCGCAGAGGACTCAGTTTCCCGGCATGCACCGCGCAAGGCGCAGCAGCCGGGGCTCCGTCGGACGCACAGCCGCGGGGCACTATGGGAGATGTAGTCCCACTGGGCGGCCCCTTTATGGAATCCCCGCGACTCCCGGACTCTCTTTCCCAGCGGCCCCCGCGGAACCGGCACCGGTGAGGTCTGGAGGTGAGGCCCGAGAGATCCCTCCCCCGGCTCTATGGGGTGAAGGTGGGACCAGGGTCTTAGAATCAAAGAATTAAAGGGTTTTATGGGACCATCAAAGGCCACCAAGTGTCACCCCCTGCAGTGACAGGGACATCCTGCACTAGATGAGGTTGCTCAGAGCCTCAGCAAGCCTGGCCTTGGATGTCTCCAGGGATGATGTGTCCTCCACCNCCAGGCTGAACATCCCCATCTCTCTCAGCCCGTCTTTGCAGCGGAGGTGGCTCCAGCCATTGGATCACAGAATCCTAGGGACCTTCCAAGGGCATCTAGTGCCCCCCTCTGCAGTGACAGGGACATCCTGCACTAGATGAGGTTGCTCAGAACCTCAGCAAGCCTGGCCTTGGATGTCTCCAGGCTTTATGGAGCCTCCACCACCTCTCTGGGCAACCTCTTCCAATTTCTCTTCACCCTCATGGGGAAGAACTTCTTCCCATACAAGGTGATTCCCACCAGGGTTTTAAAAGCTCTTCTGTGGCTTCCCAGAGTGTGGAAAATTCATGGGAGAGGTTTAATTTCTATTAAATTCCTTTAAAGCAATTCCTTTAAACCATAAATAGGTGGCTGGGGTGAGGGGAGAGCACTCAAGGCATTAAATATCCTGGCTGAGATGAGCAAAGCTTTAGTTACCAGAACCTATTTTTAGGGCATAAGTTAAATTTAAGTGGCTCTAATCTTTCTGTGGGGAATCAGCACAAGGTTTTTTCCCGTTGTATTTTTATTTATTGCCATTTATCTTCTTTCCCAGGGAAATAAGATCAGTCTCTTTATATTTCCCTTATTATTCTTCTTCTGCCTGTCATGATTATTACTCAGTCACTCCTTTTCTCCATCCATCCATCCATCCCCCTTTTTTAGGTCTGGTCTGGAATTACCTTGGATTATCCCACTAATGCTTGTTGCCTTCCCTCAGAAGATGGTTTTTGTTGCTAAGGAACTGGTTTTGCATAACAGACAGCGTGGGCTGGCTGCTGGAGTCACTGGGAGAGGAAGGATTCCCACACTGGAGACACCTCTGTGTCCCCCCCGAGCCTGTCATCTCCATGTGCCACGTGCTTGGGGACTTCACAGAATGGGAATCACAGGTTGGGAAGGGACTTCTGCAGATCATCTCTTGCCCAGAGAGGTTGTGGATGTCCCCTCAACCCCTGGAGGTGTTTAAGGCCAGGCTGGATGAGGCATTGAGCAACCTGGTGTGGTGGGAGGTGTCCCTGCCCATGGCAGGGGGGTTGGAACTGGATGATCTTGAAGGTCCCTTCCAACCCAAACCATTCTATGAAACCTTCTAGTGGCCTCCCAGGGGCTACAAGGTGGAAGAAGACTCTTGGATGGGGTCTGGAGCCACAGGACAAAAGGTAATTGTTTGAATCATCTCCAGTGCAAGAGAAGTGTTTGAGTGAGGAAGAAGCTCTCCCCCANACTTGATCTTGAAGGTCCCTTCCATCCCAAACTATTCTATGATTCTATGATCTCCTGCAGGGTCACCCAAAGCAGAGTGGGTAGGAACTCATTGCTTTGCTGGTGACATGGAGTTGGAGGAGGTTGTGTCACCATCCAGTGAGAGCTGGACAGGCTGGAGAGGAACCTCATAGAGTTCAACAAGGATGAACTTTGTGAGTCTGAGGGACCTCAGGTGAAGAAGGACATGGAAATGCTGGAAAGAGCACAGAGACGATTAAAGAGTTGGAGAAACATCTCCCTGCTGAGGAAAGGCTGAGGGAGCTGGGGCCTCCTGCCTTGGAGAAGAGGAGACTGAGGGGTGACCTCAGGCATGGGGAGAAATATGGAAAGGGGGAGTGTCAGGAGGATGGAGCCAGGCTCTTCTCAGTGACACCCAGGGACAGGACAAGGGGCAATGGGCGCTACTGGAACACAGGAGGTTCCACAGAAATAGGAGGAGAAACTTTGTCAGGGTGAGGGTGAGAGAAGAGTGTCCCAGGCTGTCCAGAGAGGGTGTGGGGTCTCCTTCTCTGGAGACATTCAAACCCCACCTGGACCCTTCCTGTGGGACCTCATCTCTGTGTTCCTGCTCCACGATGGAACTAGATGATCTTTTGAGGTCTCTTCCAATCCTTGACTTTCTGGAATTCTCTTTGGTGGTGATTTCTGTGGGGTCCCCTTCTCTGGAGACATTCAAACCCTGCTTAGACACCTTCCTGTGGGACCTACTCTGGGTGTCCCTACTCCAGGATGGGACAAGATGATCTTTTGAGTTCCCTTCCAATCCCTGATGTTCTGGGATTCTGTGAATACCCCCATGCACCAGTACAAGTTGGGGTTGCTCTCTGCAAGTCCTGGTGGGCAGCCAGTTGTTCCCTGGTGGCCAAAAAGTCCCAAGGGCATCAAGAAGAGCATGTCCAGCAGGTGGAGGGATGTCACCCCCACCTCTGGGGAGGCCACATCTGGAGCACTATGTCCCCATTTGAAGGACAACTTGTTCCTATGAGACCTGTTGTGGTAGGGGATGATCTCCAGAGGTCATTTCCCTTCTGGGATTGTTCTGTTCCAAAGCCTCAGTACTGGGGTTGTTTGTGTGATGGGTCAAGGCACAGACAGGGTGACATTTCCTCTCCCTGCTGGCTGCTTGAGGTTGCCATGGTGACCAGATGCACTCCTACTTTTAGCTCAAGTACCCATTAACTAAAGCTTCCCATTAATTCTCCCTCTGTAGATGGAATTCACCGGAACATCAGGTAGGCTTTTTAGATCCCAAATTTACATCACAGCCTGTTCCCTCCCTCCCCCCCCCCTCCACCC